>OX940805.1:2197245-2436057 GCA_954870605.1 Acer campestre
CATGTAAATGCCTTTTGTAAGTATTCTATATATTTGTAGAATTACAATTAATAAATTATCAGAAAATTATTTTGATAATAATCAATGTTAGTTGTGCTAAATGAATAATCAACAGTAAAGTTAATCGGTGAATGTTTGTTTAAAATTACTGTATAGCTCAAAAACAGCATATATATATTTGATAATTTTATTACAAAAATGATGAAATTAGTTACAATGACTAAATTAGACAAGATTTTAAAACCTTACTTTTTTTCATTAATTATATAAATTAAGGATAATAAGGATAATAAGGATATTTTAAAATATTCATTAAATGCTAAAGTAAATTATTCAATAATCACTACTTTTAAGAAATAATTCTTCGTATATTATTAAAATCACTGTAAAAAAATAAAAATAAAATAAAAATAAAATAATAAAAAATCAGATTATCAATTAATCACTTTTGAAAATTTTACCAAATATTATTTTGTGTTAAAATTATAAAATAAGTATAACTTTTCACAATACTAAATTGGTGAAATATTTTGAGGCTTTGTATATTGCTTCGGAAAATAGACCACTGTGATGTCTTGAATCTAATTTTGAAAGGTGAGGGATAAGCTCAAAGCTGCTTTTGAAGAAAGTCCCATTAACCAAGAAAAACTTTAAAATAAATAAATAAATAAAAATATAGGTTAGCAAATAGTTATAAAACACATTTTTGACAAAAATACCCCAAAATACTATTTACTATTAATTATAAATTTAAGTTGAGGCGTTGAGGGGATCCATCGCTAAACAACTTTGCCCCTACAACAAAATGTTTAATAACTAACGAGTGGGTTATATTGATGCGGATGGAAATGTTTTTATTTTTCACTATTCGTATTTTATAAGTATATGTGATTTTTTTTTTCTAATTTTATAGGAGGTTTATGCATATAATGTTTAATCTCGGTAAGATCCGATAAAACTTAATTAGTACTTAACCCATTCTTAATAGATTAAAAAAAAAAAAAAAACTCTATAATCCCCAATTATGCAAATGGGGTGTCCTATTTTTGTTGATTTTGACCCAAAAGCAGAAGAATTTTTCACATTAAAATATGGAGTGTGTGTGTGTGTTAGACTGTTAGCCCATACTTTACCACACACAAGTCTTATAAATGACCCTCCATATGAGGGGTCCATAATTAATTTACTTACCAGTGAAGAGGTAACGTGTAACATAAAAACTACCTACCAGATTTTCCAAAGAGTTTCAGATTTCTAATCATGAAATTTTTTTTGAGGTCAGACTCAACCATGCACAGCGATTGTAGTTGTCACAGTAATTCCCAGTTTCAGTTATCTCTTGCAGTTGGTTCATTGCTTCAAGTTAACTCCATTTGCTAAGCAATTCTTGTTTATTAAGATTTAAGATTAATATTTGCTAAGCATTTGGCTAAAAAGCAAGTATTAAGGATTTTAATATTGCTATTAACTTGTTTCTTACATTAATTATTGCTATTTATTTATTTATTTATTTATTTATTTATTTTTAAAGAAGGGAACGGAAGCATAGTAGTAATAACATTTAAAAAATAGAACATAAGATTCCAATGAAGACCCATATGACATGACACCTACCATTGGTTTAAGACATCATTTTCTGCTATCAAAGTGAAGGATATATGGGAATATATATACGGCAACTTAATGTTCTCATGTATCTTTCACCTTTATTTTTCTTTTCTTTTCCCTTTTTTGTACACCATTTTCTCATTTTTTTTTTTATTTTTTTTTAATATTTTAACTTTTTGGTTAATTTCATTCATTTACCTTTCTATTTTAGTCTAATTACATACAAACCCACATACTTTTGAAAAATAAACCAAGACCCCTTCTAGGAACCGATTTCTTACAAACTTGAAACAATTTTTCTTTTAAAGACAACCTTCGAGTTTTTGAAATTCACCCAAATATTATATAAATTCGAGTTTGATCCGTGATCGAAAAAAGACAACCTTATTGTTATAGGAAGAATAGGTAAAAACCATTAAATCAGGGATTTTTCGATTTTTGAAATTCACCCAAATATTACATAAATTCGAGTTTTTTTTTTTTTTTTTTTCTTTCCTTTTTTAGGAAGAGTACTTCAACCCATAACATGAGGTCGTCTCGTTATGGGGCCTTAAGGACACTGTTTAGGCAGAGCCCTCCATGCTTTGGGCAGTTGAGCCATAAGACATTGCCTCCCCACAAAGACAAGATTACGTACTGACTTCATCAATGACCCAAATTCAAAACAAAATTCACAAGAGGCTGGTGCTACAATAAGTCACTCTACATTTAATTCAAGAATAATCCACAACCGTACATTTACATTGGGTCCACAACTTCACATTAACAAATACTCATACCCATTGTGAATACGTGTCTATGGTTGAACATTCTGACTTTATAATTTCAAGACACCCTTACTAGAGAACCACCATTTAATTCAAATATCATCCCCACATATTAACAAATACTCACATCCAATGTGAATATATGGTTGTGTTTGGACGTCCTGACTTTAAAATTTTAGGACGGAACCACCGTTTAATTAAAATATCATCACCAGCATCTTCTTCGTCAACATCCATCCATCCCCCCAATATATTTTAATTAATTTAATAATATTTTATACCCATCACTAATTTTCTTCTCTCAACTCAATCTCTCCTTCTTCCCTTAAAAGGAAAGCTAAATAAAACATTATCTTAGTACTAAGATGATTCTATGATCCTATTAGATCATCTCTTAATAATAAAGTTAATTAATATCTTACATTATCCAAAACACCCACTAAAAGAATGTAAATGCATACCTTTTTTTAACACTTATAAGAAGAATAAACAAAGCATTAGCTTAGTACTAAGATTATCTTAAAAAAAAAAAAAGTATTAGAGGGAACAAAACAATGATCATAAAATGATGCATTTAGCAATATAAAATGAACTATCAAATCTCTCATGTCAAATTATCAACTTCTTCACAAAAAAAATAAAAATAAATAAACATTAAAGTATTTGAGTAAAGTTAATAGGATATAATAGAATATTAAGTTTGTAACCGCTCTCTAATCTTTCTTTTTTGGTTCTTTGCAACAAGAAACACTTTTTGCTTCTTTCTCTCAGACACAGGATCACGAAGAAGAAGCACTTTTTTTTTTCTCTCTCTTCCTGTGTATCTGAGGAGACATTAGATTCAGACAATTTGAAGAAGAAGAATTGAGAACAACACTTGATAATTAATTTCCCACAAAAAAAAATTAATTAATTAAAGCCATAATTAACAAAATAAATTCCCTTTTTTTGGATCAGATATCTCTCCCCATGTTATCCTCAACAGAGTGATGGATGATCATCATCATTAATTAAACTAAAAAGAAAAAAGAAATAATTAAAAGAAATTTAAAAAGAGAAAAAAAAAAAACAACTAAAATTAATAAAAACCAAAGTGCTTAGTAATAGTAGTCATAGTCTCTATCTCTAATTCACCTTATTAATTAATCTCAAAACGACGGCGTTTTAAGAGGAAGACGACGACCCACCACCACCACCATTCGCCGCCGTCGCAACAAGACTCGCACTCTGGAAATGATGATTCAAGTTCTGCCCACCACCACCATTGCTGTTGCCATTCTCTTCTTCTTCATGACCACCACCACTACCAGTCTCGTTGTCGTCGTCGTCGTCACCGTCGTTTTTGCTTTCGTTGTTGTTTTGAAGATCGATCGTCCTAGTGGTGGTCCCATTGGAGTCTCGTTGTTGTTTAGCGAAAGTGTTTTTGTTGTTGTGCATCCAAACTTTCAAAACGGTCCTGTCGACGCCGACTTGGTTGCAGAATTCATGTACAATCTCATCGTCTCTCTTCTGCATCTTCCAACCAACTCTCTCAGCGAATTCGAACATTTTCTCCTTCTGGGTCTGACTGAACTTAGTCCGAAACCGTTTCCTCGAGTTCGACCCGACAATCCCCAACCCGGACCCGACCATATTCGTGTTGTTGACGATGCTATCCGGAGGAGGGTTTTGAAGGTTTCCGGAGAGAGCGAGAAGCATGTGGGGTGCCGACGGGTAGTAGGAAGAAGAGATCGGCGGAGGAGAGGAGGAGTTGGGGCTACGATGAGGTAACGGATGCTGGGTCGGAGGCGGAGGCGGATGGTGGCGGTGGTGTGGTTGGTACTCGATTGTGGCGGTAGCGTTGGCGGCGTTGGCGCTGTTTGTTGCGGTTGCTGCTGTGAGAGGGGCGTTGTTGTCGTCGGGCTCACGGCGGTGGAAGTTGCGGTGGCAGCCACAGGCGGCGCATTTTAAGGAGGTGGGGTCGGCGGGAGTAGCGGTGGGAGACGGCATGAACTCGCCGCAGCCGTCGAGCGCGTGACCACCCATGGTGGCTGCATGGTTCTTAAGACATTCTTTGTAAGTAATAACAATAGGATGGTGGTGGTGGTGATGGCCATGGCGATGGCGCTTCAAAACACCGTTTGTGAAACTTATAGGCTTGGCGGTGGTGGTGGGGGTTTGGATCCGTGGAGGAGCAGTTTCAGTGGTTTCAGGTTCTGGAGATTTGGTGGTTGGAGTGTTTGTTTGTGAAGTCGGAGTCAAGTCCATGGCAGCTCCTCAAACATTTAAAAAATGAAAATTAGGGTTGTATTTGTAGTTTGTAAAAAATCATTTGCATGGACTGGTTCAATGCAATGAAATTTGTAAAGATTTTTAGAAGAGAAATGGAGATGGAGGATGTTGAATGTTGATGATGAGCAGTGATGACTACTGTTGATAATAAAAAATCTGGGTTTTGTGGTTGTCCCTTCTTAACCACTTGTTTTTTTAACTATGGTTCTAATCCATGGTTACTTATTTGACCCCACTTTTGGGTTAACTCCCTTATATACTCTAATTCTAATTATTATGCCTCTTCTTTCTTTTTTTTTTTTTTTTTTTTAGGATCTTATGTGAAGATCAGTAATATTAATCTAATTGTTTTGGAAAAAATTAATAATTTATAAGAAAATTGGAAACACTTGTAAAACACTCTCATTAGTCTTTAATCAAATTTGTAACAATACTTAATTTGTATAACATTAAAATTGTAATTTCATTATGTGTATATGAAAATTTTGTTTTTTAGTGATCAATATTTTATGTCAAAAATTACATCAGCCAAAAAAAATATATCAACGAGGTCTTTTTCAAACTATTACAAATTTTGGGAATTGGACATGGGAGGTATATAAATTATAATTCTAACACAATCTGATAAAGGGATTAATCGAGACCTATCAAAATTAAATATTATATGAGTAATCCGAATATATGTTGTCATAATATCGATAATAATTCTTTCTCTATAAGTTTGTAAATACGTATCGTGAGAATTGAATTCCATTATAAAGAAAAGAAATAAAAAATACATACCACTTGAACCAAGAACGTTAGAAAAATAGATAATTCAAACCTTTAATAGATGAGTGTTAATGGTATATGAACGGGACAACTTCAACTTAGTGACGACACCTATATGTTTTCCAACTAATGGCCCTAGTCAGAACCCACATTTATGATTCTTTAAACACCGAGTTGACTCACTAGCAGTCTATGCTTGAGAAATTTGACTGTAACCTATTTAAAATCATCTCATAAAAGCCCCAAGTTGATTTTGCCTCATCTTACTTAAAGGACTAAATTACCCTCAACAAGCAATGTAACATTCGCGTAGGAAAGGAAAAAAAAAAAAAAATGGGCAGTCGGGTAGTGGTAAAAGCGTCATTCCAAATTAAATAAAAAAAGTGATTCAATCGATCAAATCCAGGGTGTTTTTATTATTATTATTATTTTCCCTAAAAGAAAATTAAAGGCATCTTTGTCGGCTTGAGAGAATTTTCGGGGATTGAACGGAACGACACCGTTTTCGCCCGCGCCCCAGAACCTGACAAACGCACGTTTTGGTGGGACAGAAAATAATTACAACAAGACTGATCGCTAATCATCACACTAATTATCATTAACACACAAAACACACCTCCTTATTACGTGACACGTGTAAATCCAAAAACCCACGTGGCATGTCTGGAGGACTACACTACACTTTTTTCTTTTTCTTTTTAAGCTGCCACGTACTATTACATTTTTAATTTAAAGTCAAATTTCTGAATTCTGATAATTAAAATTGTCAGCTTTTTACTATATAAATTTTTTTTTTTTTTTGAATTACAACAACTGCCGGGACCTAACGAGATCAGACTCTATAAGTACGGCCCGGAATACTACTCCCACTATCGGGGAGTAGTGGTGAGAGTTGTATTTCCATTTTACTATATAATTTTTGACATAAACTTTTGACAATATTGAAATTAATTACGTAAAACCCCTTACAGGGGCTCAAATCTCATCGATATTATGAAAATAAATATTTTTGAAAACAGAAAAAAGAAACAAAATTAATTAGAAGGAAAGAGAGATGATAGTGTAGTGAGTTTAGGAGAAGAGAAACGTTGGTTGAGGAGAGGAGGGCACTGACTTTGGATGGATATTTGATTATTGATTAATGATAAACGAGGTAGCTAGATTTCTTTGATTAAATTAATCAAGGGGGGATTTGATGACGTAAGCAAACCAATCATGGAATGGAGCAGCTAAGGTTTTAATCATCGAATAGTGTGTACACCTAACTGTTGCATTGAAACTCTCAACTTCAGCAGAATTTATTACTATCTTTGAAGCTGTTGTAATATTGTAATTTGTATAAGAGCAACCCCAAAAGGCTCTTCAAATGAGATATTTGTTAAAATCAAAAGAGCCACATCAGCATATTTTGCTCCAACAAACTCTTCAAATGAGATTCTTCAAATAAGATTTTACTTCTCTCTCTTCAATATTGAAGAGCAACTTCTCCCTCTTCAATTATTATTATATTATTTTTTATATCATATCATCATTAATATTTGATATCTATATCTTTTTATCTTTTTAATTAAATTTAATTAATATATAATAAGTTTTAATTTATAAATTTTATCATCATAAAAATTATACAATTAGAAAGATCTCATTTAGATCTTTAAAATGAGACTAATATTGAATATTTAATAATAACATATAATTATATATAACTTGAAAAAAAAATAAGGGTAATTAGATTTGTTGGGGGAGGAATTTGAGTGCTTTCATTAAAATAATATAAACCTATTTTTAATTGAATAGTCTTTTGGAAAGGCTTTTATTTTTTCACTCTTCAAATTGCCACATAGGTAAACAAATAAACATTTGAAAAGTGAAAATAGAAGAGTCTTTTGAAGATGCTCTAAGTATCCAAATAAATAAATAAAATAAAACAACTTCCCTCCTTCCCTCGTTATGGCATATTTACTGATCAGAAATTCTTCTTAGAAAAGGGAATTAAGTTCCTTATTTTTTAATTCCTGTGCTTACTAAATTTATGAAAAATTAAGTTCCGTAAACCCCACACATATATCAGGACTCAAGTTCTCTAAGAATTAAGTTCCTGGATGAAAGGGAACTTGATTTCCCCCAACCACCATAGAAATCAAGTTCTCTTTCCTGATTGAAAAGGAGAATTCATATATTTTTACTAAAATATCTCCACTTAATATATATATATATATATATATGAATCGTCAATTATATATATATAAAAAGGTTTGATAAAAGAATACTTTAAAAAAAAAAAAAACTCTATACACCATACAACAGCCAAAAAAAAATTTGTGAACCGAAGGAAGTCATGCTGCTTTAGATTTGATTTTTTATTTCTTTAATTTTATTTCTTTAATTTTATTTTTATTTTTTTATATTATATTAGCTATAAATCAGCTATACTCTTACATCTTCCATATTTATATATACCCTTATTTTTGTATATGAAGGTATTTTCATAATCAACTTTGTAAAAATTTAATTCCATTTTTAATTCTTAAAAAGTTAGTAAACATAGTAATGGAATTTAGTAACTTAATTCTGATTCTCTTCCATTCTCTTTCCAGTGGAATTTAATTCTGATTCTGTTCATTCCCGATTAGTAAACCTGCCCTTAATTTTTTTTTTTTTTTCCGACCAAAGCCTCCCTAATTCTAAGGAGATAATATATTCTCCCTATTTATTTTTTCTCACTCTTCAAATAAAATGAGTGGTCACGATGAGTCCTCCTCATTAATATTCAATGGTCCAAATTCAACAGCTTTTTCCTTTTTTTTTTTAAAACCCAAATTCAATAGCTCTTTCCTATTCTAAATTCAACAGCTATTTCCTTTTTTTTTTTTTAACCCAAATTCAACAGCTCTTTACAAATTCCTTTTAACCCAATATTAAATTTATTTAAAAATATTAATATTTCATTTTTAATTAAAAATAATTAAAAAATAATAATGAACCATTTTTAGGGAGGCTTATAAAAAATACACCAAACTCCCTACATGTAAGGAAAATATAAGAAGTCTTATTGTGGATACTTTAAAGATTCAAATCACCCGTCAAAAAATGGTGTCTCAATTTGTGTATAATCAACCAAATCGGATCATGTCTTAATTTACATTTAATTGTGTTTATTAAAAAATATGTACACATAATCCAATTTGATTGGTTATATATAAATTGGGACACCATTTGGTTGGTTAGATATGTCGTTTACTTTGACAAGGTATGGGGTTCTGATACAAGATCAAAAGTTATAGTTTCATGTTCCTCAAATATAATGCGGCGTTTAAAAAGGACCTCAATTTCAAATTTGGGATTGCTAAAAGGGTCAGGGGGATTTCTGAATTATATAAAAAATAATAATTATTATAAATCATGAATAGTATCCATAGATAGGCTGACGTGGTGATTGTATTTAATTGGGTCCCAAGTCCCAACTAAGATGCAAGTTGAGACTTGAGAGACGTGTGCCCCTTGCTGCTACACTGCATTATAAGGTGCTGATATAAGGACTTGCCACCATACACCCGAGCCTTGAGGGACACAAGTCACACTGTGTGACAATTACCTCTACCACTTCATTTTTTATTCTTTAATTTTTTGGGGTTAAACTTTTTATTTTTTATTTTTTATATATCAATATTTATTAATTCGGGACCATGTATTTTTTTGAAAGCTTTCGTCATTGATAGGATTCGAACCGTTGACCTGAGAGTTATTTACTCAAATCACAAACTCGTCTATTTACCAACTGAGCTACGCCTATGTTGACGTTGGGGGAACTTGAATATATAATGATTTAAGAAATCAAATAAATTTTGAATATTTGTATTTAATCATAACTATAGGGAAGGTTAATGATTGTAATTAACCATAGTTAATATTTTCTTTGGGTGTTTCAGTTAGGTCAAAAGTGATTTTAAATTATAAGACAAGATTGACTTAGTGGTATACGCTTCACAAGTTATATCTACACCATTTTGAGGTCGTGGTTTCAAGTTGTGTGACTCTCTCAAACCTTGAATTATATAAAATTGTTAAAAAAAAATATATTGTGATTTTAAATAGTTTGGTATCTACCTAAAGTGTTAGTCTAACATAAATCAAACGTTTAATATTTTAGATCAAAGGAGTACTTATTACAAGCATTTGATTACCACTGCCCAATATGACAACTTGCTAGTAAAGAGAGATCATTCAGTCATGTAATGTGTCTGGCTAGAGTTGTCATACCCACAAGTGGTATATAGAAAAGAAAAAAAAAACATTTGATTGATATTAATAAAAGAGTCCGATTAATTTTATGACTTCAACATCTCAATCATTAGATTAAAGGGCATATAAACACATTAATGGTGGAGATGTAAAAATCAAAAAATTAAGTCAGAAATTTAATTTGGTTTAACCTGAACCTTAATAAAAATATTAACATGTATTCTTAAGAAACAATCTAAAGATTGAAAAATTAAATAAAAAAGTTATATTTGTTTTTTTTTTTTTTTTGAAACACATGTTAACATGACCCAATTATCCTTGTAATAATATATACATAGTATATGTTAAAGAGTTCTTATCACTGACCTAAAGCTGATTAAATGCAATTTTTGGTATTATTTTTTATGAAACATGATTGGGTTGGTTTAGTGGTTAAACCTCTCGCACCCACACCTGGAGGTTGTAGGTTTGAGTCTCTCTCCCAAGTCCCACCCCAAAAAACCGGAATTATTGTAATATTTCAAAAAATATATATTTTTTATGATATCAGAGAATAATTTGTTAAGAAGTTCAACCAATTATAATTTCTTATTTTGTTAGGTTGTTACTGTAATTAAGAGTCAAAACATATCACTATATATGTCTATTACATCTATTATTATTTATTAATATATTAATGAATTCCAAGTTCCCTAAATTTTTTTTGGTAAAATTGGACTGACCTAGAGGGAAAAAGTATCACAAGCAGTCATATGCTGAAAAACCCCTGGACAGTATCATTTCATATAATAATAAAAAGAAATGGACATTATTAACAGTTTATTTAACCAAATTATTTGACAAAATTTAAAGAATAGAGTTTACACTCCATCAAAAATTTAAAGAAAATGTAGTTAACTTAACCCTAGAAAATTCCCTACATCCATCACTCAACATCCTCCAAATTATTTATTTATTTATTTAATGAGTTATTCTCAACATCCTCATTAACAAGACTTTATTATGCTAATTTGAAAAACAAAGATCCATCCCGGTTTTTATAAAATAATTTTGAAAATCATGAGAAGATTATGTTATAAAATTTAGGGCAATTATCATTTTGGTCCCTATGTTTTTTTTTTGATTATCTATTTTTTTAATTGCTTGTCCATCTTTTACTGGTTTGGTCCCTATGTTTTCAAAAACCCATCAATTTGGTCCCTATGTGAGTCAACCGTTAGTCAAATTTAATGGTTCTATGGATATTTTTGTTTTAAACAAAAAAGATGACATGAGTTAACACCAAACAATAGATAACAATTTTTTTTAAAAAAATATTAATATAATATAAAAAACAATAAAGAAAAAGGTAAAAAGCTATAAATCCCCACAGTCCAAATCTTAGATAGACGACGGAGATCTATTTATATATATATATATAAAAAAAATTCTAAAAAAATAGGCAAATTGATCTCCACCATCCATTTCAAATATGGATGGTGATCAAATTAAAAAAAAAAATGAAAAAAAAAAAACAAAAAACAAACAAACAAAAACAAGGAGGTGATCCAATCATCTCCACTTGGATCTCCATCTCCATGGAGATCCTGGCGTGGGATCTCCATCACCGATGGAGTGTAACTCTATCATATGGTGGAGATCGATCATCTCCATCGCATGAAGGAGACGATCTCCTTCATGCGATGGAGATCTAGATGTCCTCTTCTTCTTCTTTTTTTTCTTTATGTTTTCTAATTTTGGATCCAATCCATATTTTCTTTTCATTTTCTTTTTAGAAAAAATCAAGTTTTTTTTTTTCAATTTTCTTTTCAGTTACTTTAATTTTTCTAAAATATTTTATTTTCTAAATCAATTTCCTTTTTCTTTTCTATTCTTTTTTTTTAAAAAAAGAAAATAAATAGTCAAGAGTAAAAATATCATTTAGTTTTTTCTGTAAGGTTCGACTGTGAAAAATATGATAAGAGGGACTAAATTGATGGGTTTTTGAAAATATAGAGATCAAGCCAATGAAAATTGGACAAGCAATTAAAAACTAGATAATTAAAATATAAGGTCAGTTTGGTATTGATGTACTTTTATAATAATCACTGTCAACTGTGCTGAAGGAATAATCAACTATGAAGTTATTCGGCAGATGTTTGGTTAATTATACTTTTAAAACTACTGTATAGCTCAAAAGCGATATACGTATATTTGGTAATTTTATTTCAAAAGTGCTGAAATTAGTTACAACAACTAAAATAGACATGATTTTAGAACATTATTTTTTTCATTAATTATATATAGAGTTCCTCTTTGGAACGGTCAGGCCATTTTTATGTGAAAAACAGCCCTCTTATCATTGTTTTCCATGTCAGATTATTACACCAAATAACCATGAGACCCACCCACACCAAATCACAATGTAAGTCACTGAAATCCCTCCTTTCTCCCTCCCTTCTGAGTGACTTTCTCATTCGAACTCCACCCACACTGAAATCCCATACTACAAACAGAAACATATAACAACAGAAACGATCTCACAACAAGATTCGAAAACGAAATCAAAATCATATAGTTAGAAAAGAAAAATCTCAAATAAGCATCATATAGAAATCTATTGATATAAACTCCAAATCAAATACAAAAAACAAAAAAGCCAGATTCATATAATTTCTAAGTTTCCTAGCCAAGATTTTGAAGAGAAACGAAGGAAAAAACAAAATTTGAAGAGAAAACAAAGAACCCACCCAAGTTGGCGCTACAGTTTCATCATCTGTCACAATTTTGAATCTATCCGTCTCCTTGCCATCACGATTCGAACCACCGCAGCAACAAGGGTGCGAAGCCATCTCGAATTGAACCACTGCTAGGGTTTCAATTTTGGGGGTGAAAGTAATGTGGGGGGGTTCTGAAACACTAAGGAAGGAAATCGAGTGATTATTTTAGGAGTGATTGGGTGAATCTCGGTTTAGTCATGGAGAGCATGAGACGCGCACGTGGCAGCTATTTATTGGAGGGCTGTTTTTCACGGGTTAACAGCCCAACCGGTCCCCAGGTATTCTCTTATATATATTAAATCAATATTTAAGTAGAATATTTAAATTAGAAAAAAAAAATCCATAAGAATAATAAAAATATTTTTTTAAAAGTTTTATAAATCAAATTAATATTTAATTAGAATCTTTAATTTTAAGATGAAATAAGGTATATAAATTATTTTAATTTGATTTCAAAAGGATAATAATGCCCCCCCCCCATCTCAAAATTACTGTCAAAACTTGTAAGATTATGAATTAATCACTTTTGGAAGTTTTATCAAATATCATTTTATGTCAAAATTATAAAATAAACTGATTTTAAATTCTTAAAATCAATACCAAACTGGCCCATAGAGAGAGAGAGAGAGAGAGAGAGAGAGAGAGAGAGAAGAACAAATTACACCCACCTCCCCTGAGGTTTGCTAAATTACAGATGAAAACGACTTTATCATTAACTAACATTCACCTCCCCTGCCATTAGTTAATGTCCGTCTAATCTAACAGTTAACCTTGTGAGGAAGGGTAATTTTATCTTTTAATAACTTATATACTGTACATGTCAGATTAAAAAAGAAAAAATACTGATACACCAAAATTTAAAAATAGAAAAACTTTAATTTATTTTCAATACAAATAATTTTAAAAAAGATTGGTTTCCACCGTCCATCATGGCCGTCCATCACCATGATGGACGGTGGAGATCAAATTAGAAAAAAATTAAAAAAAAAACGAAATTAAAAATTAAAAATAAAAAAAGATCATATCTTCAATTTTTCTTCCAAACCCAGATTTCCAAATTTCTTCAATCCAAACCCAGATTTCTCATAAGTCCAACACTAAACACAATCAAAAAAACGTAAACACAATCAAAACAACTTGATCCAGTGCCTAGATATCAAAACAACCAAATTAATTTTTTTTTTCAAAACAACTTGATCCATTGTTGCTCATCACCATTGTTTTGCCTCAAATCCAAAAACCAAAAAAATTCCACCCACCATTTTGCCTCACATCCAACCACCACCACCACACCAAAACTAAACCCAACCTCTGCCTCTCACCACTGAAAATCAACCACCACGATATCAAACCGTTCAAACCTCGTCGCTTAACCGGAACCCAGTCACCCTCACAGCCTAACCAGATCCCTAGCCACCAACCCACCTCGAATCCTCGCCAAAACCACCTAATCTGCTCGAATCGAAGGAGATCGAAGAAGAGAGAAAAAGAAGAGATAGAGAGAGAAGCTAGAGAGATAAACAAGAAGCCCATCGCCACTCCTTGACGGCAGCCAAGCGACGATTGACCATGGGTGAGAAACTCAAAAGAGAACTCAGATTAGAGAGAGAGAGAGAGAGAAAGAGAGAGAGAGAGAGAGAGAGATGAGATCGAAAGACTTGGTTTTTTCTAGGACTTTTAGTGGACAAAGATGGAGATGGAAGGGTGTTGGTGATGGTGTGGCTGGTTTTTGATGTAGATCTGGTAAGTATCAGATGGTGTAGGTGTTGGTCCTGTTGGAGATTTGATATCTTCATTGATGAGTGATGATCGATGATTGGGTATTTTTAGGACAAAAAAAATAATATTTCCAGTTTTGTAATATTTTGTTATTGGGATTGATTTGTGATTTATTTTATATTTGGAATTTTTTTCCAAGTCATTGATGAAGATGATATGAATTGGTGGATTTTTTTTTAAAAATCTTTTTAATTTTTTTTTTTTTAAAAAAATTTGATCTCCACCATCCATCATGGTGATGGACAGTGGAAACCAAGCTTTTTAAAAAATATATTTATTGAAAAAAAAATTAATTATATTTCTTTGCTAAAAAAATATTTATTTTACCTTTGTAAATATTTATTAAAATTTTTAAACATATGTTTTAAAAAATAGTTGGACCAGCAGTTTTTTTTTTTTTTTTAAAAAAAATCGTTCTTTTTTTTTTTAATTTGAATCTTTATAAATTTGTTATGAAAACATTATTTTTTTTCAATTAATCTTATTTTTTAAATAGTTTTTTGCAATTAATCTCTATTTTTTTTTTTGTCTTTTACCTGGGCTATAATAGTAAATAGGGTGTCTGATGTCATGTCATGGGTATTTTGGACTTTTATCCTTCTTGATATGGTCAACGGCTAAATATAATGGATGTTGATTGACGACGGGAGAGGTGAGTGTTAGTTGATGAAAAGGTCGTTTTTATCTGTAATTTAGCAAACCATAGGGGAGGTGGGTGTAATTCGTTCGAGAGATAATAATTTTCATTTTTGTTGGTCTTTTAAAATCATGTTTTCCAAAGAAGCCCTGAAATCAAGATTTGTGTTTTCAAAGATGTTTGGAAGAAAGCTAATGTCATTTCAAAAGGAAAAGAAAGAAAAAAACTTTGGAAATAGATGATTAGACTCTCTTTTGTCATTTTTATCTTGGGAGTGAAAAAGAATGTTATGTCACTTCATATCTATTCACATTTTATTCAATCTAATCACATCTTAATTTTGAAATGGGCTGGTGTTGACCCAACGACAAATGGTAAGACTGATTATATTTATTTATTTCCAAATTTGACGGCCAACGTATTAGGATTTGTCGAGATTAATTAAATATATATATACATATACTAAATATTAATTAAGTAGAATTTTTTTTTATATGTATTTATGAAATATGTATTATGAGATTCAAACCCTCGACCCATAAACATGAAAAAGAGATGAGGGATACATAAATGTTAAAAAGTAATTACTGGTACTAATAATTGAAATAAAATTAAATCAATACAAATTCTAAATTTACATATTATAAAATTTTATTTTTATATCTATCATACACACGAATAATTGATCTTAATTTATGAGTACGGTCGAATTGGAAAGTTTTACACAATCTTTTACTGTGAAGTTGCATGACTGAGGAAAGTTCCTCCAACCCATGTGTTGTTCTATGAAATAACATCAATGTTGTCTCGCTCTTATGGGAAATAAATGGATTCAAAGTTCAAATCTATTTAAATTTTTTATAAATAATATAATTTTATTAATGAAGAGTACTAATGAATTTTAAAATAATTTTTAACACATTTTAGTGTATGTTCTTTTTGAAATAAAGCAAACGTGTTAAAAATATCTGAAAGTGTTATACTTTCAAAAAGAACATAAACCTTTTTTTTTTTTTTTTTTTTTTTTTTTTGAAGGAAACATAAACCTTTTTTAAAGTACACTTTATAATACATATATATATATATATGAGGTGGTTCTCTACTCCATAGTAAGGACGTCCAACCACATCCACACATCCACACATTCACATTGGGTGTAGATATTTGTTAATGGAAGGGTGTGGACTCAATGTGAATATGTGGCTGAAGTTGGACATCCTGAAATTATAAAGTACATATATATATAATTTATTGACTATAGAATTATTATATATATATATATATGTAGCTAATTTTGTCATATAAAACTAATTAGTAAATCCATATTTTATTAAAAAATTTAATTATAAATATATTATAATATAAATTTACCAATAAGGATAAATTGCTTTAATTAAACATAAACCAAATACTATATACACTCATATCTTCAACTAGGGTTGCATATTTTCGCCCGGATCCCCGTTTCCCCGCTTCCCCATCCCCATTTGGAGAAATTTTTTTAGGAAAAAATAGGGAAATGGGAAGGGATGGGGATGAAAATCATCCCCATATTGAAATGGGGATGGGGAGAGGTCCCCATTTCCACATTTTCCCCAATAATATAGTGAAATGGGGATGGGGATGGGTAATATCAAAGAAAATACATTACAATATATATAAATATATATATATATATATAATTATTTTTATAATATTGTGGGGGAAATGGTGAAATGGGGATGGGGATGGGGATGGGGGGAGGTACCCCCATTCCCATTTCACCATTTCCCCCACAATATTATAAAAATAATTATATATATATATTTATATATATATATATTTTGTAATGTATTTTCTTTGATATTATTTTGTAATGTATATATATATATGATATTATTTTGTAATGCATTTTTTTTTGCATTTGTAATGGAATGTTTTTTTTTTTTATTTTTTTTATTTATTATTATTTTTTTTAATTAGTAATTTTCAGCCAAATGGGGAAATAAGGGAATGAGGTAAACGGGGAAAAATGGGGAAAATGAAGAAATGAGGATGGTGATGGGGGGACCTCCCCCCAAAACTACCCCATCCCCATTTTCCCCAAATGGGGAAATGGGGAGGGATGGGGAAGGATTTGAGAAATGGGGATGGGGATGGGGGGACCGATATCCATCCCCATTTCCCCAATGTGTAACCCTATCTTCAACTATATCTCTCTATTGAAAAAAAAAAAAAAAAAAAACTTACGTTAAACCCTAATTAAATCTAATTTTATTTCAAGTATCAAACTTTTTCATCATCATATGATTATCATATAACAAAGTAATGGAAAAAGAATTTTAAGTGGACTCTGCTTATGTAGAGGTAGGTATTTCTTAACTTTTTATTTTTTTATTTTTAATTTATTTTTAATTTATTTTTAATTTTTTTTAAGTGAGTATTTTTTTTTTTTAGAGATATCTGTATATATAAGAGAATTCCAAATCGAAGATCTCTTGACCACATATGCAATCCAATTCTACATCTTCTCTTTCATAAGCCTTCTGCATTCCACACATTTCCAACAGTAAATTGGACTATCATTAGAACAGGATTTGATTCCAAAACTAATATGATTTTATTTTATTTTTTTTTATAAATTGGGTGTGTTAATAATTTAAGAGAGTTTATAAATATAATGTATTAAAACGAATATATTCATTTCAATAAGGGTATTATTGGCATTAAGATAAATGCTTATAGTAATGATTTATTTTTAAATTTTAGACTTAAGTGTGCTAGTTAGTTTTATGGTTGACAATATCAGCACCTATACCTATACCTATACCTATACCTATATTTATTATTAGGGATTTTAGATGTTAGAATTTAGGGTGTCATTTTTGATGGATGGTAATAGATGGTACAAAGATGTCACACCATATGCTTCAACAATTTGGGTCATTTGTATTCCCATTTCAATTCAAGATTCCAATTTTAATTGAACTATACATAATTGACTTTTCTTTTATGGTGCGTTTACTCATCAGAAATTAAAAGAATCAGAATCAAATTCCAGTAGAAAGGGAATGGAAGAGAATCGAAATTAAGTTAATAAATTCCATTCTAGCATTTACTAACATTTTAGAAATTAAAAATGGAATGAAGATGATATAAAGTTGATTACAAAAATACCTTTACATACAACATGTTGAAATATTTTTTTTAATATAAAAACATAATTAATTTTATGTAATCCACTGTATGTATATATGAAATTGTAGTCTAAATAATAGTATATATACATATGAGTATATGACTATATGAGAGATGTATGAGTATTACAAAAAATATATATATATATATATTAAAAATAATCAAACCAAATCAACATGAAATTCAAGGTGGTAGAGGCAATGTGAATTCAAGATACCCAGGTGCCATTCACATTGGTTTATGTTCTGCAGTTAATTTTTTTTTTCTTATAATTGATAGTTCATGTATATTATACAAATAACCAATAATGACGGCAATTCACTTTTTTTTTTTTTTTTTTAATCTGCAATACGTATATACAATTTTTTTTGAAAATATGATTTCACACACGAGACAAAAAATTTATTCATAACAAATTCAATAATATAGAGAGAAAAAGATATGGAGAAAATAAAAGGACCAAGAACAATCCATAAAAGAAAATGACAAAATAGAGATATAGTTGTTTTATTTTATTATTTATTACTTTTAGATGAGGATATTTCAATAAATATACATGAATTCCATTTTCAATCAGGAAAGGGAACTTGATTCCTAAGGTGAGTAGAGGGAATCAAGTTCCCTTTCATTTAGGAACTTAATTTCTGATATGGATATGGGGTCCACGGAACTTAATTCCCCATAAATTTAGTAAACATAGGAATTCAAAAACCAGGAATTTAATTCCCTTTCCTAAGAAGGATTCCTGATTGGTAAACACGCCCTTAAAGCATTCTTCTTTTTGGTTTCAATGAATATTAAAGACCCAATGCATTTTTATTTTATTTTTTAAAAGAAAATTTCCTCCTCCCCTAGCTCAAGTGACGTGCATCTCCATTTTCAAGTTTACGGTGGGATTCAAGTCTCATAATGTGCATTTATCAACATGTGTAGGGAGATTTTTTCCCGTTGTTGTCTCCGATATTATGAGTCTAGATATTTAGGCATCTCATATATTGTTTGATCCATTAGAGCTAATTAGCTAAACACCCAAATAGAAATAAGGAGTACGCATCTTTCTGTTTAGTCAATAAGTTTTCTTGTACCATCAAAATTTGTAAAATAAATAAATGAATGAGGTAAATTGAGTTGGTTATTTATTATTTTTTTGAAATCTTAGACCTGCTGAGATCAATCATTATATAAGTGACCCATATATTTGTTAGGATTTGGCTTGCATTCCCAAGTGAATCAAACAACTTCAACTGATGCGAAAGTGGTCCAAACGGATTCGAATAATTGCGATTCAGGTGGTGTTGGAAAAAAGAGTACGAGAGGAAGCCAATGGTGAAAACAGAATCATAATCCAATCCCGGACGTGCCCATACGAGTTGCGAAAGATTGCTATGTAGCACCTGTGTGTGCGTGTTGTTGCGCGCCAAGAGTATTTGGGCACGTGAGGGCGCATGGGACATGGTTTTTGGGGCCCAATTTGGCATGTAGAACTCCTGGAAGACATGGAAAACATGTGGGAATCAGTTTTCTTGTTGGGGAATGTTTTGTTTCAGGATTACTTGTTTATGAAAGACTTGTTAGGTGATTTTCAACTACTTATAAGAGTTTGATTTCTTAGAGACCAAGAACAGTGACCTTATAAATAATGAGGCTTATTCTTTGGTTGATAACACTTGGAAAGACACCTGGGAACATCAAAGAGTGAGTGAGTCCAAGGAGTGAGATGCAGGGAGACCCTATGGATGTCCATGTTGGGATTTGTGAAGCCTGAAAACAGCTGAAAAAATGAAGTCCGCAGGATACCGCAGTATAGATCGTAGTCAATTCCAAAGGTTTTACCATGGCGTGAGCGTAACATACACACTGCGGTTTTCAAAGTGTTGGAAAACAGAGGAAGAATGTGGTTCGGGCGCGAGATGAATACCGCAGTGACGATTAAAATTATGCAAAACATGAAATCTAATACGGGAAGAAAATGACTCATTTAGGGTTTTGGCTTGCTCTAGTGCTTCCATATAAATATTATTATTTCCTATGTTTAGGGGATTGTAGAAAATAGCAAGTGAGACTAAGAGTAACTTGTAGAGAGATTGACAGAGAAAGACAGATAGATTGTACTCAACTCTAATAGTGGATTGAGTGCAAATGCACTCCATTGACGTAGACAAATTATTGAGCCACGTAATTTTTTTTTGTGTCTTCTTCTTCTCTTTTATTTCTTTCATATTATCTGCGTGCGTGATTGAGATTTTTTTTCCAACAATATCTACTCTCACAATATCGAGAATAAACTCTCCCTAAATATTTATAAAATAGGTATGGTGAAACTTGAATCTCCTACCACTAAATTACAACACGTAAGCTAAGAGAGGACTTACCAAAAAGGTAAATTGAGTTGTTATTTCTAACTTTAAACTGTCTACCGCTTGTGAAAAATCACAAATTGGTATGGATAAACATCAATAAATAGCATAGTAGTTGACTCTGTAATAGAAGTTAATTATGGATTGCCCATGATAAAGATTGATCGTGATCATAAGTTATGTAACACTTAGCTGTGTATGCTTTTTTTTTTGTTGTAATCTCTGACCCTACTCATGACATATTTATGAATCTTAATTGCAATTTCAGACTAAGGTCCCCCACCGCTACAAAACAAATAATTAAAATGACAATTAGAACCAATTGTCAAAATTTCTTAATTTTTTGTTCCTACTTTTATGTTCTAGTCAAATGCTAAAAGTTCATAGCATATACACAAATTGCGTCAATAATTCATTCGTCCTTTTGGACTCATAATCTATAGTTAGAAACTTAGAATCTTCTCGATAAGTCCTACAAAGGTCACCGGGGGACTCCCGTGGTGCACGATCGTTTTTCCAAATTCAAATTTTATTTTTCTCATTTTAGGAATTATTTTCGAATCCTAATAACCTTTTGTATGAATTTTTATTTTTTATTTTTTTTATTACGGTTTATTTCGTTGAGATCATTTATGAAAGTTCTTTTAGAATTTGCCAAAAAACTCTTTTTTTTTTTTTTTTTTCTTTCAGGGATAAATTTCGAGATTTTTCTTATTTGAGTCGATTTAGGTGTCCTAAATCCTAATCCTAGTTGGGGTTGGTTTTATTTTTAGGGCAAATTGCACTGCACTCCTTAAAGTTTGGGCAAAGTACATTTAGTTGGAAAATTTTTGGTATTATACACTAACACTCCCAAGAATTAAATTTGACTTTGAAAATACCTAAAATGCCCCTATTTATATTATTTTATACTTTATATTTTTACCTTTTAACCAAAAACTATATAAACTTTAATAAAATAAAAAATTAAATAAGAGATATGATTCATTAAATAAATAAATAAATAAATAAATAGTTTTAAAATAAATTAAATAAATAAATACTTAAAATAAATAAATAAATAAATAGTTTTAAAAAATTAAAAAATTAAAAACATTAATTTTTTTAAACGAAATCCAATAATAGAGACAAGAAAAGCTCTAAATATCAAAACTATTTATTTATTTTAAAACTATTTATTTATTTATTTATTTTAAACTATTTATTTAATTATTTTTTAAAAACTATTTATTTATTTAATGAATCATATCTTTTATTTAATTTTTTTTATTTTATTAAAGTTTATAAAGTTTTTAGTTAAAAGGTAAAAAAAATAAAGTATAAAATAATGCAACTAGGGGCATTTTAGACATTTTAAAAGTCAAATTTAAGTCTTGAGGGTGTTAGTGTATAATACAAAAACTTTTCTAACTAAGTGTACCTTACCCAAACCTCTAGGGGTGCACTGCAATTTGCCCTTATTTTTATTTTTAAGCTTGAATCCAAGGACATTGTTATTTATTATTATATTATTAATAAATGAACAATCCTTTAGAATAATTAGTCGTGAATTTGACTAACCTATCGTTTTTTTTTGTCACATCCCTGCCACGTACAATATACATACACAACAGTTTTTTTTTTTTTTTTTGGACAAAGAAACAGACTAAGCAGACATATCACAAAGAAACAGACTAAGCAGACATATCTGCCTGAATTACATTGGCAACGAAATCTGGAAAATCTTCCATCCAATACCTATCCTCATTAAGCATCAAATCATATTTGGCGAGCAAGTAAGCCACCCGATTTCCTTGTTTGGGGATAAAGCCAAAACAAACATATATCTGTAATGATCACACCACACACAGAGTCCAAATGGCTCTTATCATTGATCCACCTCACCACCACTTCCGCAACTAATTCGAAAACACAAGGAACTAAGTACCAATCTTTGCTAAGCCAGATACCTTTAAGGATGGCTAAAGCCTCCGCAGCTTGGGCATTAAAAGACCCAACAATTGACTGAGAACTGGTCGCCATAACAAGCCCTACAGAATCTCGAATCACCAGCCCGAAGCCAATACGTCTCCCCTTAACATCCAACGTAGCATCACAATTAAACTTGAAAAAACCAGGGGAGGGTTTAATCCAAACCACATTTCTGTTCCTAACAAACCTATTGGGCTAACACTCACCTTTGTTGTAGTCCTTGTAATCTAACAAATTTTTGTTTGCCCAATCACTAGCATCACACACATTTCCATACTCAGCTCCATGAATTTTACCATTATGCAAGGACCAAAATCTCCAAACAATTGTGCAAAAAAAAATCTCTAAATCAGCATAGAGCAATCCAAAGCCAGATCAAAAAAACTACGATACTTACCTTTAAACTGAAACTAATCTAGAATCCACTGATTTCGAGCTTGCCTGAGAGTTCTGCAATCCCATAGAGCATGAATAGTTATCTCTCCCACTTTGTTTCATAAAGGACATTAGTCCACAACCGGAACTTTACAAAGACTGAGATTAGACATTGTGGGAATCCAATCCAGACACCCCTTCCAAATAAATATTTTGATCTTCGGAGGGATTTTCAGACTCCACAGCCTCTTCCACCACAAGCTGTTGGCATTTGAGCCTAAATTCGAAGAGCAAGCATTTGCCTCCAAATTCCTATTCACATTGAAATTCCCAAAATCATCGAAGTGCCAAATCAGTGAATCTTTACCTTTTCTAGATCTGAGAGGAATGCTCTGAATTGCCACAGCGTCATCAATATAAAAGGCCTACTCAACAAGGCTGTTGTCCCACCCACCCGACGGACAAAAAAGCTGGTTCACTGTTGCATTATAGTCAAGAGAAGGCAATGACAGAATTTTGAAAGTGGACTTTCTTGGGATCCATTTTATAAATGCTAATTGAAGTGCCATCTCCGACTCTCCATCTTAACCCCTTCACAAGGATCCCATTACCCCCAACAAAGACTTCCTCCAAATAAAGGATGTCGACTGTTTACTTGAAGCATCAATATACACAGATGTATTTAAGCCAATGCAATTCGTGTGAGCTATTGATTAAGCTTAAGCATACATTGAGGAGAAAAAACATTATATATATATATAATTATTATCAAGGGCAGGATCCCGTATAAATTTTTCGTGTGGGATTAAACTTCAACACATGTGATAAACTTTGATCCCGTACAAAAAATTCATGTAGGATTCTACATTAGAAAGTGACTATATTTAGTCATTTTCTCCTCGGTGTGCACTTATATAAATTATATTAGTGTATTACATGTGGGTCATAGATTATGGATATGCACCAACAAGTGCATGCAGACTGAGTCAAAACAATTGAATTTGATGGTCTACATGCAAGACATTGATATATATTTATCAGTGTGCATTGAAGAGAAAAGTTTCCTATATATATAGCTTTTCTATTGTTAGTTCGAACTGATATAAAATATATTAGTTAAAGCATCTTTTAAATCCAATGGCCCACATGCAAGGAACTGAAATATTTTATATCAGTTCGAACTGATAATAGAAAGACTGATCTATAGTTTTTCTATATATATATATAGTCTTTTTACTGTCAATTCGTCCTGATATATTTTATATCAGGACGAAGAATGTGAACCATAAATTATGGAGAAGTTTTGACAAGTGCATACACTTTGAGTCAAAGTATGTAAATATAATGGTCAACATTCTTCATCCTAATAATAGAAAAACTGTAAACATATATTATCACAAAATTTTTATATTAATGTTGTTGAGTAGTTCTATAAATGTTGATATTAAAATAGATGAACCCGTAAGGCTGTAACAAAGTGTTTACTTACTTATGTATAATGGTGATGTGGGATTTATAAGATATTAAAAAAGATTATATTTGTATATAACTTTTTCCGTCATATCCTTGATTTTAATATAATGAGCACTTTCGATAAAATCACATATAATTGAATGTATTTGGATGAGATTTTAATATGCTTTCTTAGAAAATTAAATTACACATCTGGTACAAATTTGAAATTTTGTTGGATTGGAAAACTATTTTTTTTCTGATATTTCTTTATTTTTATTTATCTTCAAAAAAGTCGAAAAAAATTTGGTACAAAATTAGTTCATGTACCAAATTTTTTTTTTTTTTAATTTTTTTTCTAAAAATGTATTTTATTATTTTTATCATCCAAACAAAAAATCACAAAATTCAATAAATTCCATTAAATTTCACAAAAGCTGCTTAAAGTGTGCATCGTAAAAAATTATATATATATATATTTATATATATAATACTTCTCTACTCACTTTATAATTTCATGATGTCAAACCACAGCCACACATTCACAGTGGGCCCACGGTCCCACATTAACAAATACTCACACCCAATATGAACGTTTGGTTGTGGTTAAACGTCCTTAACTTGTAATTTCAGGACGTACTTATTAGAAAACCGTTATATATATATATATATTTTTTTTTTTTCTATTGCCAGTTCGAACTGATATAAAATATATCAGTTCTTTGCATATGGGTCATTGGATTTAAAAGATGATTTGACAAGTGCATGTAGCCAAGTCAAAGCATTTAAATCCAATGTATATATACAATTTTTTTTATTGTCAGTTCGAACTGATATAAAATATATCAATCCTTGCATATGAGTCATTAGATTTAAATACTTTGACTTGACTGTATGCATTTGTCAAGCCCACATGTAAGGAACTAAGAACTGCAGTTCGAATTGACAATAGAAAGACTATATTATTTTTTATTTTTTATTTTTTATTTTTTATTTTTTGATGGAAGGAGCACCTGAAAATCTGGAGCACCAGATCCAGGGCAAGGTTACAACCAAACTGGGACTCCACAGATAAAACTAAACGAGCACAAGCCCAGAACAGAGTCCCACAACGGGAGAAAATCGCCCACACAAGAGTGGGAATACAAACAAATCAAAACTATACACCAAACAAACACACGAGCAGAAGACCGAGAAGGAGGAGAGATCCATGCTGCCGGAGAGCCCCACCAGTGACGTCGCCGACCACGCAGGGACTCTGGAGGTGCCAGACCAAACTCCTACCCACCACACCAATCAAACCCCCAGCCGTACAACGCCCGACTCCGATAAGCAATAAATCCGACCAAGCTGAACCCAAAGTCAGTGAAAGGAAGCCACCAAAGCTGCCGGTGGTGTCCCGGCGGAGAGGATGGGGCCGGACAAACTCCAAGACCGCCGATCAGACACCTCACGTCGATAATCACACCAGATCTAGCCTGAGATCGACCGATCTAACAGCTGCCGTCGAAGCTAGGACAAAACATCCCTCCCTGTGACGCGAGAGAGATTTCCAGGCGACGAACAGGGCCGTCGTAGCAGCCTCCGGAGTCTCCCATCTGACCAGGACAGCCAAGCAAAGGAAGGAGGAAGAACCATCGTCGCCGGCTCCCGCTGCCACAGCGAGAAACCGGTGACGGAAAGTTGGAGGCGGTGAGGAACTGGTGCAGAGAAAAGAAGAGAGAAGAAAAGAAGAGAGAGAGGTTTGATTGAGTATTTAGAAAGACTATATTATAAATATACACTATCTTTCATTTACCTTTAAATTTCCTTTTTTTTTTTTTTAAAAAAAAAAAAGGTAATTGTGTCATAGTACAAATGTCCAATTCATAAAGTGGGACTTATAAAGATAAGATATTTATTATAAATTATTTATTTTTAATTTGTTTTTTTTTTTAGTGTGTATCAGTGCATGTAAGTATGTTTATACAATTAATAGGTAGGGACTTGTAGAATGGGATAATTAATAATAAATATTTGTTCCCCAAAGATCAAATAATAAGAGTGATGGTCAAGGCAACAACCAACACAGCTTTTGTGCAATTATGGAATGTTATTTATTTTATTTTTTTCCAAGGTGATTATGTGTGACCTACAAAGCCTAATTGAGGTACCAAACATACCACAACAGGGACAAATAAACTATTATAACATCGGAAAAAAATTTCATCGATTACATCAGGGACGGAGGTATGTGGGGACATGAGCCCCCCCTGAAGTTTTACAAAATTTTAAATTTGTCTCTTAAATTTTCAGAGTTTTATTTGTTCCATATTTCTTAAAGTTGTCCATTTTTATAAATTAGTCCACTTGATATTTAGACTTTATAATTCGTTTATAAATTAAGTGTTAATAATTTTCTCGTAATCACGTAGAAAATATATTTGATTCAAAATATATTATTTATTATTTTTTTATATCTCAAATATAAATCAAATCGCAACATATATATTTTATTATGTCAATTGTAATTTTTTCTTATCAGAATTACACTCAATTATATCTTAACTAATTTTATTATATCCTTAAAATATTCTCTCTCCAAATCTTACTTGTCTCACCCCTAGTACTATATTACAATGTCATACTTTTGATAAGTTATTTATATATATATATATATTTTTTGCCCCTTTTTTTTGTTGATTTATATAATTAAAACATATCAAGTAAACATTTTCGTATATTTATGTTTAATTATTAAGAAATTTTATCGAGCAAACTTTTATAATTTTTAACAATTAAAATAGTTTTTAGATATTAAAAAAATATTAAGATAATTTTTATAATAAATTTCATCATCTTATTTTTCATAAATACACAAATTAAGATAATTTATCTCAATAAAATATTATTATTCCTTTAAAATAATTAATAAAAAAAGGAATGTTTTAAAATATGAACAACATTTTTTTTAATTAACCTTTAAAATATATGTTGATTTAACTCATTATTTTACCCTATCGTCCCTGGATTGCACTTACTTATAAAATGTACATAATAAATTTTGAAACCCCCACCAAAAACGTGATAATTATAATTCACCTATCACATTATCAGGGCAAAACATAATACTCTATTATGATCTTATCGTTTTGTTTTGGGTTGGGCTGGTTAAATATATATAAAACAAATATTTTTGAATAGTATTGAAATGGATTTAAATCATGACTTATAAATTTTACTATATGTAAAAAATTTATTGAGATTTATTAGAAATTTCACCACGTACATTAAGAAATTTAAATTAAAAATTAGGAAAAATATGTGATGATTGTTTCTAAACTAATTAAAATCATAATATGTAGTTTTTTTTTTCTTTTAAAGAATGTAGATGGTTTTGAAACACATACATGGAGAGAGAGAGAGAGAGAGAGAGAGGGGCATGAATCTAATTTCGAGAGAGATGACGAGATGGATGACTTTCTTTCCCTCTTGAGTTTTCTCTCACTTTTGTAGCCTTGTCCATGGATCCTTCAAAAGTATGTCGATGGAATTTCCTTGCCCTTCTCTCAAATGTTCCTAATACTTTACCACAGCCATCATCAAAGTGGGAAACTTTTATCGCTCTACTCAAAACCGATGAAGCATGGATTCAATCAATTCTTCTCCCGGTGCCAGTTGTGAAAGGGGACGTCACATGTGTTCGCATCAGCCAAAAATATGTCTAAGAAAGACTGACATACTATCAGAAAAATCTTTTTAGGTGTTTGCTTTTAAGAAAAGGTTATGTACCTTTGAAGCCTAGTGAATCTATATTGCAATCGATTTGGAAACTCCAAAATCCTTGGAAGCTTACTTCATTTCAAAAAGGATATTTTGATATTCATTTTTCTAGTGAAGAAGATTTAAAGAGGGTTTGGAGTGGAGGTTCTTGCTCAATTTCAAACGGTATTTTTCGTATTTTTCAATGGCAACTAGATTTTAATCTATATAATCAACAATTATCGCATGCTCAAGTTTGAGTGAGGTTCTATGGTCCATTATCGAAATACTGGCATCCAACTACAATCATGGAGATTGCAGGAGGAGTTGACGTCCTTCTACAACTAGATCAAGCCAAAAGGGATATGGGTTTTATGCGTGAGTTCTTGTGGACATTGATTTAACTTCAAATCAGCCATCATTTTGAATGTGGAGAAAGATGACCATATAGGTTTCTCTGTGGATGTTATTTATGAAAATCTTCCATAGAGATCTACGAAGTGTAAAGCTTTTGGTCATGACTTTGCTAGATGCTACCAAAAGATCAAGAAGATTAATTCTGACAGAGGTCGATCGCGATAAAGAAATCTAAGGCAAACCTATTGGCCTATCATGCAAAACCAACACCACTGATATGGTTAGTGGTATAGAATATAAAATTCAGGCCACCATAATGGGTAGGTTATCGTGGAGGAACAATCTTTCTAAACAATCATACAAAATTAGGAAACGATAGAGGAACTAAAAATTGTGTAGATTCAAAATTTTAAAAATCCCGTAATTAATGTGGAAGAAAAAATTGGTAGCATCCAATTATTTCCACATCCAATTATTTCCACATTTATTTGAATTAAATGTGATTGATACTCAGGAAGTGAATGAGGAAACAACAACCAATTTTGAAGTTGACCCAATTCGTGAAGGACAGTTTCCGGTGACGACCAACACATTTAATGCATTTACAGAAGATTGGGATCTAATTGAGAGTTTTTTTTCCATTACAATTTCAAACAGCTGAATAATTTCCTAATCAAGATGTGAGAATTAATGTTAATATCTCTAATGATTTGAATACCAAGTATTTAAATTTGGAAGATAATAATGAGAATCATCAATGTTCTCTAGAGAATATTTGCATTAAGAGTAATGTTACATTGTCCAAATGATGTGGCAATACTGTAGATAATTCATTTAAATTGTATTAGATTTGCATGATTTAAATGAATGGTTTAAAGTGTTACCGCATCATTTGGGCACTAGATTTGGATATCAAATTTGGGCAATGTAGCATTACTCTCGCATTAATAACATAGTGATTCTTGACCATCCATGGATTATAAGTGATCGGCAAGTTTTGAATTGGATTTTAAGAGGTAAAAGATGAAAGATTAATTTGGAGAATATATCAGAAGACAATCATGGTCCAGAAGATCCCGTATTTGACAATAATTGGATTCCTGTGGTAACCAAATAAAAAAGAAAAATGAAGCCAACTTTTAAGTGCCTCCATGTAGTTGAGATTACGATTCGTATTGATTCTGCAGCTTTAGCTGCCCAAGCAAAATTAAGCCTTGTCGCTAATTGAACCGCACAGGTTGAGATAGAAAGGAATGATTATGCCGGTCTGATTAATTAGGTTCATGTTTTTTTATTTTATTTTATTTTTTAAATTTATTATTATTATTCCGTTAAGGCCTGTGTGCTTTTATTGTGTTTTGGGACATGCGCGTCCCTCTTAGAGATGGCAGTATTCCCCATGGGGCCGGGGCCCCGTGGAGACCCGCCCCGAACGGGGCGAGGATGGGGGATAATATTCAGGGACGGGGATGGGGATGGGGACAAAGTCTTGTCCCCGAAGGTGAATCGGGGCGGGGATGGGGAAGCACTCCCCGCCCCGTCCCCGCTCCGATACATTATATATATAATATAATATATAATATTCTAATTTTAAAATCATTTAATATTAATTTTTTAAACATAAATAGTTTTTTTAACTAAACTTTAGAAATTGATTTGTTTTATAGAATCTTTCATTTTAGACTTAATATGAATTTATACCTTTTTTTTCCTTTGTTTTTTCTTGTGCAAAACAAGAAAATTTGACCTTATAAAGTATGTTTTTTTGGATGATCTCATTGCAACAAAGCACATCGACTTTCAATTAAAGCACAGTATCAAATTTATGATAGAAAATTTCAATTTGCCATGTGCATTGCTGCTCGTATACTACAGGCGTACTTGGGGTTCAAAAAATGGTATCAAAAATGCTATTTGGCAAGTGTACTGAGGTCGTGAACCACCAAAGGTTGCTATCGAGTATAGAGTAGGAGGATACTGCACTACTGGATGTAAACTGTAATCGATGAGCAATATGAAACCGATATTTTCCTAGTCTCTCCATCTCGGGTTTTTGCATTGTACTAATTTTAAGATGTTCATTTTCATTTAATGTTAATGGAATAGAATAGAATTGTATTAATATATATATATATTTATTTATTTATATTAGACGGGGAATGGGGCGGGTATGGGGAAGGCCCCTCCAACGGGGAATCCCCGCCCCCAGCACCGCTTCTCTTAATGCGGGGACGGGGATGGGGATGGGGATGGTTTTGGAGGGTGGGGATGGGGATGGAAAAGCATTCCCCGACCCCGACCCGCCCCGTTGCTATCCCTAGTCCCTCTTCTTTTGTTTTTCTTTTCCCTATTTTTATTTTTGTTACTATTAACAAAAAAGCTCTATAGAGCTTATTATCGATAAGAATGTAGATGGTTTTTATTAAAATGAGAAAAATCGAACTTTAAAATAATAAACAAAAGAGTCCAACAAGTGTGTGTGTATATATATATATATATTTCTAAACATTCTTTGGAGTTGGAGGTGGACTCTTGGTAGTTCTCCATCCCGACGTTCTGTTCTTTTTTGGCTGGCGATGATTTCATGGGTCAGGAGTCATTTCAATTTTCTTGATGCTTTCTGCCTCTTTTTGGGGTGGCATGTGTGCCGCTTTTTGTTCGGGGCTGTTTTCCCCATGGTTTTTTGTGTGGATGTCCTTTTAAACTTTTTTCTTTTATAATTTATATATATGGATACTGCCTAGGGGGTTTTCAATATATGATTAGGGATGGCAACGGGGCGGGTCGGGGTCGGGGAATGCTTTTCCATCCCAATCCCCACCCTCCAAAACCATCCCCATCCCCATCCCCGTCCCCGCATTAAGAGAAGCGGGGCTGGGGGCGGGGATTCCCCGTTGGAGGGGCCTTCCCCATACCCGCCTCATTCCCCGTCTAATATAAATAAATATATATATATATATTAATACAATTCTATTCTATTCCATTAACATTAAATGAAAATGAACATCTTAAAATTAGTACAATGCAAAAACCCGAGATGGAGAGACTAGGAAAATATCGGTTTCATATTGCTCATCGATTACAGTTTACATCCAGTAGTGCAGTATCCTCCTACTCTATACTCGATAGCAACCTTTGGTGGTTCACGACCTCAGTACACTTGCCAAATAGCATTTTTGATACCATTTTTTGAACCCCAAGTACGCCTGTAGTATACGAGCAGCAATGCACATGGCAAATTGAAATGTTCTATCATAAATTTGATACTGTGCTTTAATTGAAAGTCGATGTGCTTTGTTGCAATGAGATCATCCAAAAAAACATACTTTATAAGGTCAAATTTTCTTGTTTTGCACAAGAAAAAACAAAGAAAAAAAAGGTATAAATTCATATTAAGTCTAAAATGAAAGATTCTATAAAACAAATCAATTTCTAAAGTTTAGTTAAAAAAACTATTTATGTTTAAAAAATTAATATTAAATGATTTTAAAATTAGAATATTATATATTATATTATATATATAATGTATCGGAGCAGGGACGGGGCGGGGAGTGCTTCCCCATCCCCGCCCCGATTCACCTTCGGGGACAAGACTTTGTCCCCATCCCCATCCCCGTCCCTGAATATTATCCCCCATCCTCGCCCCATTCGGGGCGGGTCTCCACGGGGCCCCGGCCCCATGGGGAATACTGCCATCTCTATATATGATCGCTTATGATGTTATTTATTTATTTATTTTTCCATAGGTCAGTCCAATTTTATCAATATATATATATATATATTTTCTATTGTCACTTCGTTATAACATAAAATATATCAGAATGAAGAATGCGGATCATTAGATTTACATACTTTGACTCAAAGTGTATGCACTTGACAAAACTTCTCCATAATCTATGGTCCATATTTTTCGTCATGATAATATTTTATATTATGACGAACTGACAGTAGAAAGACTCTATATATATAAACTCGAAACTCAATCATGTGGGACTTCTTAACAATAATTTTATTTATTTATTATTATTATTTTTAATGTTTTTTATGTAAGGAAGGACTTCTTAACTATAATAATCCATCTAAAAACATCATTTTAATCCCCAAAGGAAAACCAACATTCATCATTTTATGTCATGCTCCTTCTGCAATGATATTTTGAAAGGAAAACAGAGAAATTTTGTTAACGACATGTATGTATAATTATTGATAATAAATAAATAATCATCCTTCGAAGCATTAAAACTAGATATTAATGTTTTGAAAGAGAGAAAACAGATTGTGTAATTGCATGCATTAATAATAAAAAATCACAGTAAAATTTTATATTTATTTTTAAAAAATATTAAAATTAAACATTAATAAAAAAATACTGTTTTTTAAACTCAAATGGTGTGCACATTCTTTTCAATAACGTTGGTGGTGGGGATTTGAATTTCACTACACACATTTTACAACTATGAATAAGGATTTTTCCATTTTGTGAGAGTAACATATAGTGTTTTATTTTAGCAACTCCAGACAGTAACCTATTCGACTTAAGATTTGATAATCAAAGAAAAAAAAAATGAAATTAATGTAGACTTGTAGGCAAAGAAACAAAATAAGGGGGCCTTTGTTTACCTGAAAATTAGACAAACAATTGTAGGAAAAGTTACATGTAATTATTAGAAAAATATTTCCAAAGTTATAGGACAATTAAACAAGAGGAAGAGCATATTTGGAGGACAATTATTTGCTTAGTGTCATACTGTCATGTCTCATGTCTCTTTTTTGAAAGCTAAATTTCCAGCATGAAATCAATAACCTTTAACATGCTCTGTCTATTATTTCTCTACATCTCTTCCACCCTATGTAGCAGGGATACGAATACGAATACGGATACGGATATAGGTACGGGATATAGATACAGCACCATATGGGAATACGGTAAATCTTCAAAAACTAGAATACGGATACGACACGATACGTCAATTAAAATAATATATATCTATATTTAAAAACTAATAATAATATATGAAAACATATTTGATAATTCATTCAAAATGAAAACATATTTGATAATTTATTCAAAATAAAAACATATTCATAATCCAAATAAAACATGCAAATAACTACGCAAGTCATAACAATGTAACATATTACAAGATTCAAATAAAACATGTCACATAAGTCGAACATATTACAAGATTCAAATAAAACATGTCACATAAGTCGAACATATTACAAAATCCAAATAAAACATACGTCACATAAGTCATAACATATTACAAAATCCAAATAATACATTAAAAAATTCATAAAACATATTTTAAATTCCTAATTAACTTCATTCTCATCATTCATATTGTTAAAAGATATAAATAATTCAGCTTCTAACTCCGGTTCATCAAGAGAAAGGTTTGCAATCTCAAGTATCCCGGTATTCTCCATGTCAATGGAATCAAAACCAAAATTTCCTTAAAATTTCATGTTGACTCCTAAAATTTTGAAATTATAATTTGACCCCGTTTTATACTAAAATAATTATAATATTGCCCCAAACATATCCTCCAAGTATCCCCTAAGTATCCTCCAAGTATCCCCCAAGTATCCCCCAAGTATCCTCTAGTCAAACTTGTGAAAAAATCAACGGATACGCCATTTGGCGTATCGGATACGTATCCTGGAGTATCCGGGGAGTATTTGAACCAGATATGAGTTGGATACGAGTTACGTCCACCAAATGGAGTATCCGTGCTTCCTAGCTTCCACCCATTTATTTAAGGTTCGATCAAAATTGAAAAATAATTTTATAGTTTCTAAATTACCAATAACTTTCATGCCAACGAATTTTTTACCTAATTCTGAAATTACAGAGTTGTTGTTGTTTTTTTTTTTTTTTTTAATTTTATTTTTATTTTTATTCGGGTCAAACATAACAGGGTTTTCAGATCCTATAGTTAATCTGTTAGGATTTAGCTTGTATTCCCAAGTGAACCCAATGTTAACCAAACGAAATTCAACTGATGTGAAACTTTATGGAGACGTGAGAAATGTTTGGAAGTTAGAGATGGTGTTTAAGGGAGGCTTGAAAACCTAGAAGAACTGCGAAACGAAGATTAGTGAATAGTGCTATGAGTAGTGCTGTGGAAAGTGCTATGGAAAGTGCCGTGGAAAGTGTTGTGGCATTGACAACGGTTCCCCAGCGGTAGAAAAGTGTTGTGGGTAACATTGTGGAATTGGATAGCGGTTCCCACATTGGTCCAATTCCAGATATGAACGCTGTCAAAAGCGTTATGGGAAGGATCGCGGTAGGGACATCGATTTCCCGAAAACGTGGCGTGTGGATTGCGGTTTTCGGACCAGTCATCTCCACAAGATATTTTGTGGTTCAGGGCGCAGGTTGTAGACTGTGGCCTAGATCGCTGCAATGATGAAAGTTGCGTGGCATAAAACAAAAAATCATGCGAAACAAGAAATCTTCTATGGAAAGGAAATGAGTTTCTCTTTGTGCTGAATAGGAAAGTCTTAAACGTAAAGGAGTAGGACTTTGCGTGGATCAAGAAGACTTGTGCATTTAGGAGAAAATTTCCTTGTTGGTTTCTAACTTCCCTAGTACTGTAGTATAAATACATGTAATATTTTAATTATTGAGTGTGGAGAAAAAGAACACCTATAACTTCAGAGAGTGGGTTAGATCCGGGGAAGAACCTTGAGAATATCTAAGGAGAGATCCGGGGAATGTATAGGGATCAAGAAAGGAGATCCATGGGTGATATTCAGGGGAGGCCTAAAGGGATATTCGAAAGGGGTGTACTCGGAGGAGGACCCGGTGAGCGTTGTGAGCTGAGAGCTAAGATGTAAGCTCAGTTGTGAGCTTAGGGGCTCAGTTAGGCTTGGTTGTTTGGGGTTTGGGTTGTGAGAGAGAGAGAGAATCATGGAGTGTGTGCTTGTATCAATTTACTATATAGTGGAACTTTCTCTGTTATCCTGACGGCCAATTGTTTTTTCCCTTATTTAGGGTTTCCACGTATATCTTGTGTTGTGTGATTGATTTATATTTTTTCTCATCTTATTTTTCTGCTAGTAGACGTTTATTTGTTATGTATGGAAGCATATTAGGCATGTCGCTTCTGCGTTCATCAGTCAAATTCCCAACATAATCTATTTAAGGATTTCAAAGGGGGTTATGTATAATTTTGTATAATTGTTTCTAGAAATTACATAGTAAATTTGATAATTAAAGATGCTGAAAAAAATGTATCTTGATTCTTGAGGTATATTTTGTAAGCAGTTAATTATTTTATTGGTAAGAAAATAATAAATTTATTTTATTTTTCAAATATACCACTTGAAACATTTTTTTTTATCTACTTTTAGATTACAAAACACAAAGGGTAATGTTGTATTGTTGTTCGGTCCAAATTTTTATTTCAAACTTATGTTAAATGATATGATATGTAATCCTGATACAACTCATTCGTATATGTAATAACAATTCGCTATATTCTTTCTTAGCTAGGGTGGTGTGCACTTGTTCTTCATTTTAGTGGTAGAGAGGTTTGAGTCTTAAAAAAGATATACGGATTATACATATAGTGTTCAATTTCAATAAGTTTCGACAGTTCTATGATCTATTGGTTGTCATTAAAAATAAAAATAAAAATAAAATTCATTGCTAAGTCAATCATCATTTCACTGTTATAAGTTAAAACATAGTACTTCAACATTTTTCTTTTGTTTATTATCATTATAATCCAACCCACAACATATAAAAAAAAAAAAAAAAAAAAAAAAAAAAAAAAAAAAAAAAAAAAAAAAACTTGACAATTACACATTATTTTCAGGAGAAATAGGCGTCCTAATTTCACTTCCACAAGTTTACAATATCTTCAAAAATATTTTTCATGAAAATAAGGAGAGTGGGGTCCCTATCAAGCCAGGCTGGACCAACTGTTCAAAAACTTGGGCCCAAGGAAGCCTCTTCTATTTATTTTTTCAGTAAAAATGAGACCCTTTAGGCTTTTAGTATTTCCATGGACCCCAGAACCATAGAACTGTCTGTCACTTCCTAACAGCAAATTTTTGAACTGTTGTTGAAGAATCAAATTACAAAACCAAAAGTGAAGTTAGACCCAGAAACAAAAACATAGACAAATAAATTAAAGAAATTAAAGAAATAAATAGAGAAATGAAGTAGCCTTATAAGTTATAATAATGGCTTCTGACAAATCTACCTAATGGTCCTTTACAATCGTACAGTTTTAATAAATTTCTGCAAGTGAAACCAAAATTATGATGTTTGAGTAAGAGAGAATCGCTATTACATCTGATATTTGGACCCACATGCTCCTTTAAGATAGTGCAAACATTAGTGTACAGTGTCCACTTTAAATTCCACAATTCAAACTTTACATTGATTTACTCCCGAAAGAAAAAACATTTTTTATTTTGATTAAATATGATTTATTTTAAATTTTCAACACATTTAAGAAATCAAAGAGAAATGTATGATGAATTTTATGGGTTGTAAAGACTGAATTCGTAATATTGTAGGTCATGTTTTTAGAGTATGAGAAAAAGAAACAATATTGAGAGAGATAATTTGCTTCACATTGTAAACACAATGATTTAATAGTGGAAGAAGATAAGTGATGGTGCGCTTGAATCACATGAAATCTTATTATTTTTTCTTTACTTTCGTGTTATTTGATTATTGTATTGGATCTATGTACATATTTCGTAACAGAATTTCCAAGTTATTCGAATTTATCAGTATCTGTTAACTACTACGGATAAATTTGGATCGAATCTCACTCGCATAAGGGTTGGTGGTTCAGAAGGATTGAATTTTTTTTAATTTTTTTTTTTTTTAAAAAAAAAAAAAGAAGAAGAAGAAGAAGAGAAGAAAATAATAATAGAAGAAGAAATCATTGAGATTATTAATAAGTGGAAATCAAAGAAAATGAGATGTCATAGGGACAGCTAGCAAGGGTGTACAAATGATATGTTTGTATAGGGAGCAGGGTTTGCTTGGACTTTGAAGAAGGTATCAAAAGTGATTGTGTGTGTGTGTGTAATGGCTTAACCACCAAAATTATTGACTGTTTGTAGGGCAACCCTCCCATGTGGTGGGTAATCACCCCATTTTCTTTCAATATGTTTCACAAAGGAATGATGTGCATGCAACAACCCAGGTTACAAGATTTTCACACTAAAACACCAACAAAATCTATTACAAAAACATTGCTACTTGTTTGCCTGACATTTCCATGCCTCCTTTTAGATCTCGATCCCTTCTACTGTTGTGAAAGAAAAATCAGAATGCAACACACAATTCTTGGCCAAAATAATAATTGCAAGTGCAGATTTAAAACATTAGCTATGCAGCCTATACTCAATATTTGCTACTGTCAGGGTACAATTAATCCTTTTTGTGTGTGTGGAGAGACTTCTATTGTAGAAGAACCTGCAAACTCTCACAGGCCACTTCAATGGTTCAATATACACACACAGAGACACTTGGTGCATAAACCATTTATCTTCTTCCTTGATCTTTTGATTTCTTATTAGTAAGTGATTGTGTGTTACTTGCCCAGCAAACCACCACTACTTATCCTTCTTCAATTTAATACCATGTTTGACCATCACACCAACTCTATTCAATTTTGTGGCTGGCCCAAGAATCTCTCGATCATTACAAATCCAGATGCTCTCGGAGAAGTTTTCAATCGATCAAACTGGCGTACATTATACAATATCATCTATATGTATATATCTAGAAGCGTATATATATATATATGTACAGCAAAATATTTAACAAAATATTGAGTCTGAGTTCTTGACCTTTAATGCATCTAACGAATGATATTTGTTTGTCTTTCTCTTTTGTTATGCATAAAACAACATGTTCTGTGTAGAAAGATGGTACGTGCATCCGACGGTTGAGATTTGACATTCGAGATTTTGTAAAATTTTGAACACCTGCATTAAAAAAGGATGATGTGACATGTACATTTGCTCCTTATCATCTCAGCTACCAAAATATACTTATTAGGAGGTCTTATCTTTTGCGTGTGAAGTTCCCGTTCATTAGATATGTGATAAATAATTTTGTAGCTCTTGGGAAACCACCAATTTTGATTAATTCTAACAGGTGAAGGTAACATTTGCATTAATGAGGCAGCGCAATCATGGAAAAAAAAAAAAAATACATAAGATGATACGTCCATCCCAAAATCTTTATTTTAAATGAGAATGACAGAAAATTATTGCTAAAAGCTGGGTATTGTGTCCTCAATGGGCCATTTATTGTACAAATTTCATAGTTTTTTAATGGCCCAAATGACACCAATTCAGATTTCACAGCCCACTGAGCCCAGTCCAAATAAAAATAGCTGGTTAGGTTGATTCCAAGCCGAGAGCATAGCAAATCCATTTGAGAAGAAAAGGAAAACATAGCATCAAGTAAGTTCTGAAATGTATACAAAGGTGATTAATTTTAGACATTACACATATTGAAAAGACTTAGAAATCTCTGTTCATATGAGCTTACATGTACTTTTAGAAGGTTTTTTTTTGGTTTTTTTTTTTTTTTGTTTTTTTTTTTTTTGTTTTGTTGTTGTTGTTGTTCAACTATTTCAATTAATTTGGGAGGGGGCTACGACTTGAACCCACCATTCGATGAGAGGGGGCACCACCTCACTGATATATGCGTGATGAGTATACCACCGGACCAACATTTTCTCATCAAAAATGATTAATAATTGATAATAATATATATATATATATATATATTAACATGTGTTAACTTAAAGGGTCGAGTTAAGATTGAAAAAGTGAATGCAAAATTTTATTTGTTTATTCCTTGAATAGAAAAAATGTGTATTGATATTTTAAATGAATAAATAAGGTATTTATTCGTTGTTTAGATAGTTAATGTGTAACACCCACACTTTGATCAACCCCAAAATACATCACCCAACTCAAGTCCAATCCCAAAAGCAATCAGCCCAAAACTTCCAACCCAATTCTTCAAACCATTTTCGGCCCAACAAGATCAGCCCAATTGAGATTAAAAAAATAAATAAATAGCTATCAGGCAGCCGGCAAAAGAAGACAGCCGGCAGCAGCTTGTGAGATATGGCAAGAGGAGGATGCATGAGCATCTCCAAATGTTACAATGGATTGTGAAAAAATTATATACCAAATATGATATATAAATAGTTCAAATATATCTCTCTAATACAATAATTGCTACCCAATATCAATCCTATATTGCATAAAAAAAATATAAATACTGCTGGGGACAGGGATCGGAATGGGGGCCCAATGGGGCCGGGAGGGTCCCCCCACCCCCACCTCCATTCCTAAAACCTCCTCCCAACCCCGCCCCCGAACCCCATTTGGGGGAAATGGGGATGGAAGTGTTTGGGGGGAGGTTCCCCTGCCCCCATCCCCGTCCCCATCCCCGTCCCCGTCCCCTAATTTCCCCATTTCCCCTATTTATAATCTTAATATTTTTTAATCCGAAATCCGGAATTTAGAATTCAGAATTCGAAATTCCATTTGACCAAACTTTTGTTTCACCCAATTATATCCAATCCAATAATTAACAAAATATACAATCTAAAATATATAATTGATTTAATTTAATCAAAAATTAATACAAATAACTATAATAATATAGTGTTAATATATAACACATAAAAGTCTAAATAAATTTAAAGCCTTCGATCAATCCAAAATATGAGTAATAGACTAATGGAGTTAGAGTTTTTATTTTTTTATTTTTATTTTTATTTTTATTTTTGAAAATAAAATTAAATATATATAAATAAAAATAGATTAGGGAAATGAGGGATTTGGGGCCCCACCCCCATGCCCATTTAGAAAATGGGGGAATGGGGAAATGGGGGTGGGGGGAGGTTCCCCCACCCCGCCCCCATTTAGGTTTTGGGGGTAAAATTTGCCCCCAAATGGGGGTGGGGCCCCGTGGGGGAAATTCCCATCCCTAGCTGGGGATGACAATTTCATCTGAATCTACGAGTGCCGAACCGTATGGGTTGGGTCTAGGTCTCACTATTTGGGTCGCGGGTTGGGTAAAAGCACAAATTAAGAAATCCTTTATTTTTTCAATCTAACCACTCTTTTGATTTTGGAAAACAAAATATCTTTATCAATAATTGCTTCTTCTACACATTCATCTCTAACCCATAATAGGGACAAACTAATAGTTAGGACTTAGGACTCATTAAAAAATCACTAATCGACTCATGGAAAACCCCTTCCCAGCATTAGAAACTAATATCTTTTTAACGTTTAATTAGATCGGGGAATCATTCAAATTCAATTCAGAAGAGATGCTAGTTCCTTTTTATTTCCCTAGAATTGTAACCATAAGGCTCTATCCATTTATTCACTCAATCCAACTTTGAATTCAATTTTTTATTCTGTGCCAACAATTCAAAACCTATTTTGAAGCCATTGAATTAGAATAAAATATTCTCAAAATTTTCCATTGATACGACATGTTGGTTTTTCCATCATTCCTTTTAGGATCAGTTGTGGTCTTACATGTGAAGAATTATACAATTACACTTAATGTTAATTGAAAAATCTAGAATCACATATTGTTTCACATATAAAATAATCAAGTTAATTTTGTAAGATAATAACTTACGTACCTTGATACATGGAAGAAGACATTTTGACAATAATCGTTTCTCTCCTCCTTAACCTTTAACCTTTATACTTTAAACTTTTATATGTTATTTCGTATATCAGAACTAATGAGAATTCTGATTTATATAAAGGTCGGAGAGAGGACGACTGTTTCTTACATTTAGTTTATTGCAATAATTAATTCTCATAAAATTAATGTTACGTTGAGAAACAGTGTTTCAAACCAATACATTGGTATGTGCATAATTTGGATAATTAATCCTTCATTAATTCAAGACTTTATTAATATAAGAATTAATTTGATAACTTACTTATCCCACATTAACTTAACATTAAAACCATTAGTTATTAGGACCATAAATACTACATTCTCCCACTTGGTCCATATAACATAATAAAAATTGATAAATAAAACTCAATTTATAAAAGGACACGTGTGGGATTACAAGAAAAGAATTATATATATATATATGTGTATACGCGATCGTTTCTTTAAAAATTATATATCCAATCCATGCCTTACATAATTTGGTTATCGTAATATCATAATCAAACAATCTATTTATTGAGTCACAGCGATTGTGTGTCAATGAAACGACACAGTCCCTTCCATGTACTACGACACTAATAACTTGATTGTCATGAACCGTAAGCGAGAAACATAGGCCAGCAATAATGCCTAAAATTTGTCCAACATAATATCCTGTTTAAAACTCTTTCATTATCATACATGTACGTACACTATGAAAACAAGAAATAGCAGAAACAACTTTAATAAGATCTCAAAAGAATGTCTAACATAATAAAATAACATAATAAATCCAAATAACAATATCAAAGGTTACATCCAAGACCCATACTGATAGTGTGCTCTTTGAATGTCTTTAGTGGAATCCCTTTTGTTAATGGATCAACAATCATAAGTTTTGTGATAATATGTTTAATAGACATTCTTTGTTTCTGCACTTCTTTCCTTAACAGAAAGAAACTTCAACTCCATATGTTTAACACCTTTGGAATACTTGTCATTTCTGGAGAAGAAGACCGTTACGGCATTATCACAATAAATTTTCAGCGACCTAGAAATAAAGTCGACAACTTTACGTCCTGAGATAAAGTTCCGTAGCCATAAACCATTAATTGTGGCCTCAAAGCACGCCACAAACTCAACCTCTATAGTGAATAGTTTTCTATTTGAAATCTCTCCAGAACTTTGTTAATATATGCTTTCTAAGATAGCCCCAACAATTTTTGTGATCGATCTCGAAATATTTCAATTCCAATCACATAAGCTGTCTTACCCATATCTTTCATCTCAAAGTTCTTAGGGAGAAATATCAATAATAGAGCTCTCTTTTAATATATATTTATATATGGAGCTCTATCAATAATGTTTTCCTTAAAACTGAAGGAGATAATGGTATTATGAAACTTAATATAACATTGCCTGGAAGCTTGTTTAAGTCCATATATTGATCTCTTAAGCTTGCAAACCATATATTATTTTCCTTTTAATCCAAAGCCCTTAGGCTGATCCATGTAAACTTCTTTATCTAAATTTCTATTTAGAAAAGCAGCCTTTATATCTATTTGGTGTAGCTCAAATCGAAATGAGCCACTAGAGCTATGATGATTCTAAACAAGTCCTTCTTAGATACAAGTGAAAAGGTCTCTGTGTAATCAATGTCTTCCTTTTGAGTGAAACTTTTAGCAATGAGTCTGGCTTCATGTCTTTTGATATTGCCTTTACTGTCATGCTTGGTTTTGAACACCCATTTACAACCAACTTTCTTGTATTCGTTAGGCAACTCGATAAGATCCAAAACTTCATTATGATCCATTGATTTCATCTCTTCTTTCATGACATAAATCGATTTAGAAGAATCATTACTTTCTATGGCTTATTGGTATGAAACCGGATCAATATCATAATTAGATTCTTGTTGATAAACCATGTAATCATTTAAAATTTCCAATCTCTTTTCTTTTCGAGATCTCTGTAATGCAATTCCTTATGGTTCTCCTACTGTTGGTTCAATAGTGATAATTTCATTATGAAGTGGTTCATCATTTATTTGTTGATCATTATTATGGACAATAACATTTGGATCAACAATATTTTTAGAAGCTAAAGGTAAAAGAACTTGTACCCTCGCTTCTTCATTTACCATATTTCGTAATTGTATCATAGTTTCTTCAATGGACACATGACGTGGTAAATCACTTCCACTAATGTCACTATCCTTAAAAAATCTAGCATTACCAGTTTTCATTATTCTCGTACTATGGTTATGTTAGGATTATGCTCAATAGCAAAAGTATAATATTGTATTTGACAATCTAATCATATTAATAAAGTGATTTCTGTTTTAACAAAATCTTATAGCATTTATAATTATAATTGTCAAAGTAATAATCATAAGGTTAAAAGACTATGAGAAAAGAAGAATTGTTCGTACATCTGGATATGTATGAGGTGGACACAATTATTTAGTTAGTCTTAAATAACGTTCGCAGCTTAAGTTAAAGGTTGAGAACCTTTATCTTGTTAAAGATGTAGAATTCTTTTGCTAGCATTTGAGTGAGATCAAATGTGTTATGATGAGTCTAAAATCATCGAAGGGTCTTCAAGTAAAAGAATCAAGTGCACTGGGTGCATTGAACTGGATCACAATGAAATACTTTATCTAGAACCGTCAATAGATAAAAGTCTTTTCATTATCAGGACAATCGGAGAGTCTATCTTAATCTTGAGATAAATGATGGACTTATGGTTACAAGTGTTATCATTTGAGCTATCAATGAGTACGATTATATAGCATAGTCTATCCTCAATAGTTTGGTGGTATTTATTTGCTAATCGATAGAGGACTTCATTTATAGATATGGACATCGTGGCTCCATTTATTAAATGTGAGTAGAATATCATCATATGAATATTTTGAGGTTTTGGATATTAAATCTTAATGTTGAGTTTTCAATAGTGACTACTGAAAGATGACTTCTAAACAAGTCATAATATATATCCAAGTTCAAAGTGTGGTCATATGAGTAAATATGGTAACTTGAAGAGCTATAGGCGGTCTATGAGCTCTTGGCGATTATTGATATTCTTCATGAGGATTCAATATCTCCTATAAGATTGTTTAGGGTATGAATGAGAATCTTTTACTTATTCCATCTTTATTTAAGAGTGCAATTTTAGTTGTTTAGTGGAATGAACTAAAATTAATAGATTGAACCTAAGTGAATCATTTGTTGATTGTGATTGGGTTATGTCTATTGGAGCTTAAATTTAGATTGGCCCACCAAGATCCCCAATCCACACGGACTTGCATGGATCACTTGATATATTCTACCAGACTGATTATGTGTCCATCTAGAATTGTATTTAATATATTAAGAATATAATTTGCACATTATTTATTTAATGGGCTGTTAAATTATATTAATATATTAATGAAAGACATGTGGACTTATTTCGTTTAGTAAGAATGAGTCTAGTTCACATATGAGCTTTTTATTAAAGGTCCAATGGATTTAATAAAATGAAAATATATATATATATATATATGGGCCTATCTTTGTGTATGGGTGGCGGCAAGGCTTAAATAATAGTCTAATATTTTATTTTATTTTATTTTATTATTTGATTAAATGAAAATTAATTAATTGACTGATTAATTATTTAATTAAGAATCAAAATCTTTTTCTGACTAGGAAATATGTTTCTTAGTGTTATACTATTGGTAGTAGTATATTAAATATAAAAGACTTTATTTGGTAAGTAGATAAATAAGAGATTTATTTATCTAGTCAAATTATGAAGTATTTGATATAGTCACAAATACACTAAAGAGTTGGATTAGGGTTTGAATTCTAAAAGATTGATTGAAGTCTTTTGTGGAAACACAAATCTGTAGAGGATTTCGGTCACCACCTTGTTAACACAAGATAGAATTCGGAACCATAGTTTTGGGAATGAATTTGGAACCATAGTTTTGGAAAGAATTCGGCACCATAGTTTCTTTGGAAAGAATTTGGTACCATAGTTTTTGTAACTATGGATTCGGCCACCATAGTTTTTGTAACTTTGGATTCGGCCACCCTAAGGTCTTGCTCCTGAGAGTTATTTTCTTTTGATAGAAGAAAAATAAAATTCATCTCTTAGACTAGTGTGATTTTCGGCCAAGAGGTATAGAGAGAAAAGTTTGTTCTTATTTCGATAGTGCACTAGTTTTTTACACCAAAAGGTTTTGTGCACCATTTCGAAAAAGGTTCACGTGAGTTTCGATCTAACAATTGTGAATTCAAAAGTGACCGGAACATTCTTTGTTGTGTCTTGGAACTTTTTGTGATTAACCAAAAAGAAAAGGTTTTGTTAATCCATCCTCAGGTACACAATTCAAAGAGAAGGGAGACCACGCTCCTAGGTGATTTACGTTCGTGATTGGATTGGAAGATCTTGCGGATTACCATCGACGCAACGTCAATCGGATCACGCGACAAATGTATGATATCTTTAGTATTATATGTTAATTAATTAGAGGGTTAAGGTTCAAAATATAGAAAAATTTTAAACTATACTAAACTCTTTTTTATGCTTCCGCCGTTTGTATTTTTCCCTACAGGTTAGGCAAATAAAACCTAAACTCTTTGGATTTCTCTAGGTAACCAATAAAGTAACCACTTACTGCCCTGAAATCCAATTTCTTTTCCCGTAGGTTAAAAAGTTTAACTTCCACTGGACATCCCCAAACATGAAAGTGTCCTAAACTTGGTTTCTTCCTAGCCCATAACTTAAAAGGTTTTTGGAATTGACTTACTAAGAACCCTGTTCAAAATGTACACAACGGTCTTTAGAGCTTCACTCCACAATGATATAGGTAAGGTAAAGTTGCTTAACATACTTCTAACCATATCCATAAAAGTATGATTACACCTCTCAACAACACCATTTTGCTGAGGCGTTCCTAGCATTGTATATTGAGCACATATGCCGTGCTTTTCTAGAAATTTAGCAAAAGGACTAGGGTGTTGTCCTGACTCATCATAGCGACCATAAAACTCACCACCTTTATCAAATCTTACAATTTTCACTTTTCTACCTAATTGTCTTTCAACCTCAGTTATGCATACCTTTAGGGCATCCACTAGGAGATTTTTCATTCAACAAATACATATATCCATAACGTGAAAAATCATCAATAAAAGTGATAAAGTACTTTTCATCACCAAAACATGAAGTGGTGAAAGGTCCACAAATCTCAATGTGAATAATCTCAAGGAGATTTGTTCTTCTTGTGGCGCCTTTCTTTGTGTGTTTGGTTTGTTTTCCTTTAATACAATCAACACACACTCTGAGATCAGTAAAATCTAGATTTTCAAGAATTCCATCTTTTACTAACCTTTGGATTCTTTCTTTGGAGATATGCCCTAAACGTTTATGCCACAAGAAGGAGGACATTTCAGTCATAAGGCTTCGTTTAGTTCTAACTTTAGGACGCAAGATCATCAAAGTCTCAGCAAAGTGGTTATTAAGTTTCAACTTATATAAACCATCACATAATGTTCCAGAACCAACAATGGATACATTTTTAAATAAACTAAAACATTTATTTCCAATTGAAAATGTATATCCATCAACATCAAGTCCACTTAATGAAATAAGGTTTCTGGAAATAGACGGTACATATAAAGTATGAAATAAGTTTAAATTAAAACCATTATCTAAGACAAGCCTGAAGGTTCCAACAACTTTAATAGGAACCTTAGCCCGATTCTCCATCATAATATATTGTTCATTTGGGAGTATGGTTTGGGTTGTAAGGAATCCTTACATCATATTAGAAACATGGATAGTAGCACCAAAGTCAATCCACCAAGTATTAGAAGGAACTTTAGTAAGGTTTGATTCGAAAATTACATAAATATTCATACCTATCTTTTCAAACCATTCCTTTCATCTTTGACAATCTTTCTTGAAATGTCCTTCCTTTTTTACAGAGATGACATTTCATGCCAAAGTCCTTCTTTTGAACCTGAGAAGCATGAGCAGGTTCATTATTGGAAAGTACTATTTTCTTGCCTTTTACTTGCTTTCTTCCTTTATGTCTAGATCCTGAGCCTTGAGTCGTAAGGTGAACAGTTTGCATTCCTTGTTGCTTAAGCCTTGCCTCTTCTTGAACAACCATATTTGGTTAGTTTATTCACATTCCATTTATCTTTAATGGTGTTATAATGGATTTGAAATGGACCATACTGAGTAAGCAAGGAATTCAGAATAAATTGAACAAGGAAAGATTCACCAACAGTCATTCCTAAGGTCTTTATCTTTGCAACTAGGTTCGTCATTTCCAGGATGTGGTTTTGCATCCCACGAACCCCATCATATTTCATTGTGGTCAATTGGGTCATTAATGTCCCAGCAATGGATTTATCAGCAGTTTTGAAACACTCTTCCACAACCTTAAGGAATTCTTATGCGTTATCACTTTTAGGAAGCGATGTCTTAATGTTGCTTGCGATAGTCATTCACATAAACCTAGTGCAAAGCTTGTTTGACCTTTTTCGATTATCATAAAAGGCCTTGTCCTCATCATTAGTTTCATTTGTGGGCTCATCTGACTTTTCAGAATTGAATGCATAATCAACATCCAAAACACCTAAGTGAAATCGGACATGTTCACTCCATTCTGAAAAGTTTGACCCATTAAAGACAAGTACAGACGAAGCATGGGATTGAAATGCAACAGGAATAGATACTTCAATATAATAAATGCTTACTATGTTATTTAATGCTTTGAAATTTAACACATTAAATCGTTATATATGATGAACTAAATAGTATCATTATGATAACCTTTGGGTCGATATCACAATATACAAAAATGTTCACTCATACTTTAAATTTCATTAGTAATAGGATTAATTGATTATGCAACATAATATTAGACAGATATGCTACCTTTGGTTATCCATTCCCATTCTAATTCATAATGCACATTAAATCATCCTATTTCAATTTCTTAAACTTTGGTAATAATTAACCTTTGGGCTAATTATTATTTACTTTATAAATAAATTGTAATATAATGTCAATTTCATTAATACATTGATATTAATAATTTTTTCTATTTTATTTGGGCTACTTTAGCAGCTTACCAATATCTTTACAAAAAAATTATAAATATCAAAAATTTTGACATTATTTAATAAACATGCAGCTGAATTATTGAAAATAAATATTAACGAGTCCTAATATAATCTAGAGATGGGTGAATAGATTTTAATCCCTTTTTACCAATTTTCGAGATTAATCAAGATTACAAAAATAACCTCAACTAGTCAACAAATAAAATCAAGTGTAGAGAATGCGGAAAGTAAATAACACATGATTTTTACGTGGAAACCCACACGGGGAAAAACCACGGGCTATTTTGTGCGCCACACTAGAACCTCAATCCACTACTTGCAAATACGATTACAATCTAAGTTGACCGCATCACACCTAAGATTACTAATCCGTCTTTGCTACCCATGGGCCTTTAGAAGTGAATCTAGTTCATGCTTGCAAACTACCAAAAGGCAAATACAAGACTTGACTATAATTGAAGAGATAAAACAACCTAGTGTGAATATGTGCAATATTCAAGATGCTCAAAATGCAAGGTTAGACATTTTAGTTTATCTAGGCAAGGATGAACATGTTAGACATTCATAGATATCATTTTACTAAGTGGCATACATATAACATAACAAAATAGACAAACAAAGTCCTATATGCAATATCTACTACAATACAACTCACAAAATACAATAACACAATCTTGAAACTAATTCAAGTAATAAAATAGCAATCTTGAAACTAGTCAAGTAATAAAAGAGCAATCTTGTAGAGAAAGAAACATGTGAAGTGATGCAAAGATATTCTAACTACAAATCATGTGAGCAAGTATGAAAACCCTATGAGAATCAAACTAGAATATGCTAGATGATGAATGAAGCATACAAGAATGATGGGTTTTGATGTTTGGAGTGATAAAAGAGTGTTCTTGATACCTTAGCTTAGAAGCAACTCAAAAGGCTCTCAAAAGGTGTAACTTTTGCACACCAAAAACGAGCCAAGGCACACATGACATATATATATATATATGAGATCCAATCAAAATGATGTCGTTTTATGGACTAACATCAGAGGTCGCCATTTGCGATCGCCATTTGTCAAATGGCGACCTCGTGGCAACCTCAGCTTTTCTTCTAGGTCGCCACTTGCCAAATGGAGACCTTTGACGCAACACACAAAAAACTTCTCTGTCACCATGGCGACATCATGGCGACACCACATATTTCTTCTTTGTCACCATATGTCAAATGGCGACCTCAAGCCTGATTGATTTTTTAAGAATCAATCTTTCTGTCGCCATGGCGACACCACACAAATGGCGACAATGCCCTATTTTCCACTATGTGTACAATGTGCAAGTGAAATGTGACATGTGAAGAAAATACACACAAAGGCAAAGCATACATATGCAACCATTTGAAGTGAGTGTGTGCAATCTAAATCTCTTCAAATTAAGAAGTCAAGATCAAGTAGCTACCTTCCATGAAGCTCTTGAAAACCACAATGAGGTCCTTAAGCATTTGAGAAGAAAATCTTCAATTCTAAGCTACCCTTACAAAATTGAACCCCATTGCGATTTTGTCAAACAAAATAAGTCAATTAAAAAGTGAGGCACTTACAATTATAATAAATAAATAAACTTTATGTATAATTATAAAAATAATCATACAATGACATGTATATCAATAATAGAGCTCTCTTTTAATATACATTTATATATGGAGCATCATAATTATTAACAAGGCCCTAATTAATCATGTCCTCATTTATTAAACATTACAAATACATTAAGTTGCCAAAATCAATTTTATATGTAATAACATAAATATACATAACATGCTTTTCATTGATAAACTGTAAACTTTAAATATCATTACATATATTTAACAAATATTAATGAAACATCTAGGGATGGCAAAATTCCCCGTGGGGATGGGGCCCCGCGGGGACCCGCACTTTTTGGGTGGGGATGGGGCGGGGATGGGGATAGATAGTATAACCTGCAATGGGTATGGGGTTGGGATGGGTTTTATACTCCCCGCCCCGCCCCGCCCCGCCCCGCCCCGCTTAAAATAATACTTAGTTAAACTACGTAGTTTCAAAGAAAATTTTGATTTCGTACTTTATGTTTATGCTTGAAAATGATCGAATTACTTGTGAGAATTATGTTTATGAGATTTTTTTTTAATAGTTTCTTGGAATTATTTACTACTTTATATATTATATCATATTCAATGGTTATATATTTATTATTTAAATAAAAAATATATATATATGGGGTAAATGGGTGGGGATGGGGAAAGCACTCCCCATTGTACCCCGCCCTGCTCCATCTTTGGTGGGGTTTTATGAGGGGATGGGTTTTCAAAAAATAAATGGGGTGGGGTACGGGGAAGGCCACCCCGCCCCGAACCCGCCTCATTGCCATCCCTAGAAACATCGTTAAAAACAGTCAATGTCAAATTGATAATTCATAATTTAATACAGCTTTGTTTTAATTGCAATAAATAAAATAATTAATACAACAATGATTTAGTTGCAATAAACAAAACATTTTATAATTTTATTTTATGTTTACTTAATATTAAATAGATAATGATGGAAACAATACGTGATTCAACTCTAAACTCTGATACCACATGTAAAGAATTATACAATTTACACTTAATGTTAATTGAAAAATCTAAAATCACATATTGTTTCACATATAAAATAATCAAGTTAATTTTGTAAGATAATAACTTACGTACCTTGATCCATGGAAGAAGACATTTTGACAACAATCGTCTCCTCCTTAACCTTTGTACTTTAAACTTTTATGTGTTATTTCGTATATTAGAACTAATGAGAATTCTGATTTATATAAATGTCAGAGAGAGGACGAGTGTTTCTTACATTTAGTTTGATGCAACAATTAATTCCCATAAAATTAATGTTACGTTAAGAAACAGTTTCTCAAACCAATACATCAGCATGTGCATAATTTGGATAATTAATCATTCATTAATATAAGAATTAATTTGATAACTTACTTATCTCACATTAACTTAACATTAAACCATTAGTTATTAGGACCATAAATCAAACATTACAAACTCTCCCAATGGTATGGATGAATCCTTTGTTTCATATAAATGTGTAAAAGATGCTAGCCACACTTAAAAGCCAAGTACTCTACCGTTGAGTTAGCGATCCAAATAATTCGAATAGGTAGATGATGCGGTCGTTTTGCGCAACAAAATAATGTTTTAAATGTGTTCGTTTAGAAAACCGATTTCTTACCACTTAGTTATTAAATTAGTAAAGTGGCAAGTAGGATTCGTTCCACAGGGAATTAGAGTAATTAGTTGAATTAATTAACAATTCCTAAAATACAAAATAAAGTAAATCATGGTAGTTTGAATGTTGTATGGTTTAAGAAACCATCAAACATACATGGAAAAATAAAAGCAATAAAATGTGAAGAGAATATGAATAGATAGGAATCCAATAACAACAACCTAGATAAGAAAATGGATTAAACAATTAATTAGAAGTCTAGGGAAATGATAGAGTAGCTAATGGACTTTGAGCAATTCATCAATGGCTTCATTAATGCACTATTCACACAATTAAGGACCGATCTCATTCAAAAGTGTTGTTTAGACTGTCACTACGAACCCTAAACAACTTCCCACCGCAATGCCTAACAGATTAAGGAGAGGGGGTCACGGCGGGATCGGTTAGTGATGATCGAATGGCCTAGGCAATTGTGGTAGGCCTACCTCCAAAAGCTTATCCTATTCACTATGTGCTATAATCAATCAAGTGTGTCAATAACTTAATCAATTTTATCACAAATTATCCTACAACATATTGTAATCAATAAGTGTGTCAATACTCATATAATCACATAAGTGCAAGATCTAATTAAAAAGTGAATAAAACTATAATTGAATAAACATAATATTCAAAGCCTTAATAAATACTCATAGTCCAAAAGTGTCTCAAATCATCCCCCAAGAAAGGGGGTTTAATTACACATAATCACAAACAAAGAAAGGAAGTAAAATGGAGAGAAATCACCCTTGGGTCTCTCTTGTAAGCTTGATCCTTCCTTGAGCTTCCTTGCTTGAGTCTTGTGCAAAGATTGGGTGCTGAGGAGGTGTCTAGATAGGTGGAGTCAAATGGAAAGTGACAAAGGAAATGGGTGGAGAAGATGGAAAGAGAGGAATGATTTATGTGGAGTAATCTAGGTGTTTATTGGAGAGGAGAATGAAAGGATTAGGAATGGTGGAGAAAGGAGGTTTCTTGATGAACAAGAGTTGTCAAGAGTTAGCATAAAATGGTGTATTTTTATGTTAGAAAAGCTAGGGTATGAAATGGGCATGAAAGGACAAGAATACCCCTAAAAAATGGCTTGAAAAACGTCCATTTTGCTGCTTCTAGAAAGTGGAGGTCGCCATGGCGACAGGGAGTACGCAGAAGCTACAAAAATGGGCATAACATTCTGTAAAAAACTCGGAATCGCAATTCGTAAAAATCGCTGGAAAGTAGACTTCCGGGGCTTTCCGAATATATATAATCCGAAATGTGGTTCAATCTGAAGAGAGAGATATGCCTATTTGAAGATGAATGATATGCACACACTTTTTACAATTTCATCCCCTTTTGCCACCAATATTACTCCAATGCCTCTGAATTTTATAAATACCTGAAATCACTTAATTCACACCATTAAATCATGAGATATTGCCCGAGAATCAAGCAAAAAGAGAAGGAAGTGAGGGCCAAAATCATACCAATTTTGGTTCGATCAGTAGATACAATCAAAATAAAAAATAAATAAAAGAAATTAAATTAAATTGCACAATGAAATCAAAATATCAAACTAGCAAGAAATCAAGTAATTTTGATCAGAACAGAACCAACATCTCTTTGTCTTTGAGGGTTTTAATATGTAGAGTAAAAGTGGCACCCACACACACCTAATTCAATGGTAAATTGGGAAATGAAGAGAGGAAGAAGGCAGCAGCAGTTCATGAAGAACTAAAGAGAGCCAACAAAAGCTCTTATGCAATCATAGTCATCACTTGCATGTCCTCAATAAAATTCTTCGGCTTATATCTCTTCGGGTATTAATAGTTTTGTGCAAGAAAATAAAAACAAAATAGGTTTGAGTTAGGGTGGGCACCAACCATCAACCCAACCCAACTAGACTAGATTGGGTTGGGTTGGGTTAATAAACTATTTGAGTAAAAAGAAAAAAAAAAGTAAAATGTTACAAGTTTGGCGGATCTACGGGTCCAAACCTGAGCCCAAGTAAATTCGTAGGTTTGTGGGTTTGGGTCTAGGCCTCAGGAGGGGCAGCTAGTACAATACTCCAATTTTACACTGATAATGCTTTGGGTCTCGAGGTTTCCCCGAATGTGGTACTTGTAATTAGCATTGGATTCATAACCTTTGTTGCTATTCTTCACGTCATGGGTAAGCTTTACTTTGTTCGTAAAGAGTAGAGAGGCTCAAAAATGTACAATTTCTGCTACTCAATTTTTGTTCACTATGGGTGCGTTTGGTACGCGAGACGGGATGGGAAAATATGAGACAATTTTCTCTTATCCCACATTGATTTAGGACATCTTAGGTGGGTCCGTTAGGAAGGGCATTTTAGTCTTTATTTTTATTGTTATAATTGCTTGGAGCCCAAGTAAAATCTATAATATTTATTATTTATTATTTTGGTAATAACTTGGAGCCCAAGTTTAGTCACTTATAAATAAATCCCAAATGTTTTGTTTTCCTCATTTAGTTTTTCATCAATCAAAAGTTCTTTAGAACAATTGTATGTTTCTTTATTTATCGTTTTCTGCTTCGTCAAGTGGTATCAGAGCAAGGTTTTCGCAGACCTTCTGACGGTGCGCGATGGTCTAGAAAGCAACCATCCTACTGATGGTGATCAAAGGGTGAGGGCAATAGCAACTGCAGTTGTTACTGCCGCCGTTGACAACTTGCAACCACGATTTGAAAGGCTCAAAGGTTAGATGGCCGAAGTTCTTCGACAATTGGGGCCGCTAGTGGCAAACGACAACATGATGACTAAACAAGGGTGCAGAGGGGCTGGTGAGCTGACTCACGGTCCATCGCTAGTGGCTTAGAATCCTGCTACAACAATAGTCGTACGGAAGCAAAATCTTCCCATGGTGGAGGAGGAAGGCTGTGGCTAGAGAAGGTTACAAAGAGATAGGGATTAGATGACCCGATTAATATTCCTGAATTCAAATGGACCAAAAATGTGGAGGAATTTTTTACGTGGGTAGATGAGGTGGAATCGGGGTTTGAGGTCATGGATTGTTTAGAAGACCAAAAAATAAAAGTGGTAACCAACAAGTTGAAGGGGTCAGCTCTATCCTATTGAAAGCATCTCAAGAACCAATGAGCATTAAAAGGAAAGGGTTCAATCAACAACTGGTAGAAGATGAAGGGTAAGTTTATGACTAAATTCCTTCCCTCTGATTATGAACAGAGGTTTTATATGCAGATGCAAAACTACAAGCAGGGGAATTGGTCGGTAGATGAATACATCGATGAATTCATCTGATTGAACTCGCGAAACTTGCTTCCCAACAACGAGAACATGCAGATAGCAAGATTTCATGCGGAGTTAAAGCCAGAGATCAAGGAGTACATGAAGATGATTAAACATTCATGTTGGGAGAAGCATTTGATATGGCACGAAAGGTAGAGGAACTAGTAAAACCATTTGCAAAAGGTCGATACAGCAGTCAGCAGTTCTAGGCAGCACACAATAAGGGTGTAGGACTAAGTGAAACTGGAGCAGGAATTGCTGGAGTGGGAGTTACTGGCACTGGAAGTGGAACAACTAGGGCAAGAAGAACCCAAAACAATCCAACTCAACAAAATAATCCATATGTACTGCCTATGCCTAGCACATGTTATTGGTGCCACCAACCGGGGCATCGTTCAAATCAATGTCTGCTAAAGCCAACCGTGAATCTGGTGGAAGGTGAGGATGAAGAAGATTATGAGGCAGAGGAAGATGTGGTTGAGGGCATAAAAGATGATGGGGATGATTTTGTGGGAATGGTTCAACGAATTTCCTGTATAGTGCAACGATTTTTCTTCACTCCCAAGAAAGTGATAGAGCTGTCATCAACTATTCAGAACTAACGCATGGTCAACGGAAAAGTGGCCCGAGTAGTTATCGACACTAGTAGTAGCGAGGATCTTGTGTCAAAGGCACTAGTAAAGAAATTGAACTTGCCAACTAAAAAACATCCAACACCTTATGGCCTTCAATGGATCCGAAAAGTTGATGGAGCTTCAGATATGGTTGATGAGGTATGTCAAGTTCCTTTTTCAAATGAAAATTTTTATAAAGATAACATGGTTTGCGATGCGGTAGATATGGATGCATGCCACATTCTACTAGGTAGGCCATGGCAGCATGATGTAGACGTGACTTTTAAAGGAAAGCGTAACATGTATGAATTCTGGTGGAACGGAGTCAAGGTTACTTTGAAGCCTCCAGTCTTAAGAACAAGTGGATAGAAAGAAGAAATAGACCAAGGAGAATCATTTCTTTTAGTCACAGAGGGACATGTAATGATAGATTGTGATGGATGTGTCCTGTTGACGCAAGAGGAGGAGATGAAAGTTGATGCAGTTCCAAAAAAGGTTCAGCCACATTTGGGAGAGTTTTCAGACATGACCACCGAACATATGTCTAACGAGTTGCCGCCGTTGAGGGACATTCAACATCATATCGACTTGGTTCTAGGATCTAGTATGCCCAACCTCCCACATTATAGGATGAGCCCACAGGAGAATGAAACTCCATCAAATTCAGATGGATGAGTTGCTGTAGAAGGGATATATTCGAGAAAGTAAAACTCTTGTAGTAGTACTAGCATTATTAGTGCTAAAGAAAGATAGAAGTTGACGGATGTGTGTAGAAAATAGAGCCATTAATAAGATCACAGTGAGATATAACTATCAATTCCCAGGCTGCAAGACATCTTGGATCAACTGGAGGGTGCAAAGATATTCTCCAAAATTGATTTGCGAAGTGGGTACCATCAAATTCGAATCCGACCTGAAGACAAATGGAAAACAGCCTTCAAAACTCAATCTAGATCGTATGAGTGGCTGGTGATGCCATTCAGGTTGTCAAATGCACCAAGAACGTTTAAGCAAGTGATGAACCAAGTATTATGACCTTTTTCCTGTAGATTTGTTGTTGTTTATTTTGATGATATTCTCATCTACAGCTCTAATGAGAAGACGCACCTGGAACATCTGAGGAGGGTGTTAGCAGTTCTGCAAGAAAACAAGTTATACATCAACAAAAAAAAAATGCAGTTTTTTACAGACTAGTTTGCTGTTTCTTGGGTTTGTTATATGAGCCGAGGGAGTCCAAGTTGATTCTTCAAATGTGAAGGCTATATGGGAATGGCCAACTCCAAAATCAGTCAGTGAGGTGAGGAGCTTTCACAAATTAGCAACGTTCTATCGGCGATTTACTCATAATTTCAGCAACATAGCAGCCCATATCACAAAATGTACAAAGAAAGGGAAGTTCCAGTAGGGAGATGAACTAGAGGCGAGTTTTACACTGCTGAAAGAGAAGTTGAGCTCTGCGCCTGTCCTAGCATTACCAAATTTTGACAAGCTGGTCGAGGTGGAATGTGATGCGTCTGGAAAGGGAATTGGTGCAGTTTTGTCCCAAGAAGGGCGTCCAGTAGAATTTTTCAGTCAGAAGTTGAGTGACGCACGACAAAAGTGGACAACGTACGAACAAGAATTCTTTGCAGTATTTCAGGTACTGATGCACTAGCAGCATTATTTGATCCAGAAGGAATTTGTACTTTTCAGCAATTATTAGGTGCTGAAATATATTAACAGCCATAATCACATGAACAATATGCATGCCAAATGGATTACTTTCTTGCAGAAGTTTACCTTTCACTCAAACATAAGTATGGAAAATTGAATAAGGTAGCAAATGTTTTAAGAAGGTGAGCGACTTTACTGGTCACTATGGAAGCCCATGTTACCAGTTTTGAAAGTTTAAAGGAGTGGTATGCGGATGATCCAAGTTTCCAGATGGCGTGGGAGTTGTGTTGTAATCACCAGGATGCTGGAGATTTTCTGATTCGTGATGGGTTTTTGTTTAAAGCTGGCAGGTTGTGCATTCTGCAGGGTTCCTTACGTGAGCAGCTTATTAGGGAACTCCATGAAGGCAGATTAGGAGGACATTTGGGTCGAGACAAAACAAACAACCTAGTAGCCGAGCGGTATTTTTGGGCGCAACTGAAGAGGGACGTGGGAAAGATTGTGTAGCATTGCCAAATTTTTCAGGAGTCAAAATGTCAAGTTCAAAATACTGGATTATACACTCCTCTACCCATTCCAGCGACAATTTGGGAAGATTTGTCCATGGATTTCATTTTAGGGCTTCCTAGAACACGAGGAAAAGACTCAATTATGGTAGTTGTTGACCATTTTTCCAAGATGGCTCACTTTGTTTCTTGCAAGAAAACGACATATGCGAGTTATATGGCCGATCTATTTTTTTGGGAGGTCGTGCGTTTGCATGGGGTTCCAAAGACTATTACCTTAGACCGTGATGTTAAGTTTATCAGTCATTTTTGCCAGACTTTATGGAAGCGGTTTGGTACAAAATTACAATTCAGTAGTATTTGTCATCCTCAGACGGACGGTCAGACAAAGGTAGTCAATAGGACTTTGGGTAATATGCTGCATTGTTTTAGTAGGGAGAGAACAAAAAAGTGGGATTTGAATTTTCCTTAAGCAGAGTTTGCTTACAATAGCTTGGTGAATAGATCCACAGATAAATCTCCATTCGAGATCGTTTACACTCAACAGTCGAAGCATACGCTGGATTTGGTTGCTCTTCCTTCACTACCAGGGGTCACCAAAGCTGGAGAAAACATGGCAAAACAAATCCAGCAAATTCATTCCGAGGTAAAAGCCAACTTGGAGGTAGCCAATGAGAAGTATAAAGGAGATGCCGACCAACACAAACGCAAGAATGAGTTCCAAGAAGGTGATTTGGTGATGGCCTATCTAAGGAAGAACAAGTTTCCTGGGTTCGCACTAAACTACATAAAAGGAAGTATGGTCCTTTTCGGGTATCCAGGAAAATTAATGACAATGCATACATGCTGCAGTTACCAACTGACTGGAACATTTCCAACACCTTAAAAATTTCAGACTTGTAAAAGTACCAAGAAGATAGTCCTATTTATCCGGAGAACTCGGGGGCGAGTTTTCTTCCAAGTGGGGGAGGATGATGTAGAACATCTTTGGTGGGTCCGTTAGAAGGGGCATTTTAGTCTTTATTTTTATTGTTATAATTACTTGGAGTCCAAGTAAAATCTATAATATATATTATTTATTATTTTGGTAATTACTTGGAGCTCGAGGACTTGGAGCCCAAGTTTAGTCACCTATAAATAAGTCTCAAATGCTTTGTTTTCCTCATTCAGTTTTTCATCAATCAAAAGTTCTTTAGAACAATTGTGTGTTTCTTTATTTATCGCTTTCTGCTTCGTCACACATTTGGTGTCTTCAACATGGAACTAGACGAGACAATGTGGGACAAAAAACACCAAATTTTGTCTCACCCAAGACCCTAAGACAAGGTTGTCCCATGTCATGGGACAAATACAAAAAAACTATTTTATCCTTTAAATTTTCAAAAAACTACAAACATGTTTAATAATAATATATACTATTATATATATATATTAATATATTATTATAATATATGTATTATATTAATATATATTAATAATATATTAAATATATATTATAATATATGTATTATATATTTTTAATAATATATTAAATATTATTACATATATAATAATATGTATTATAATATTATATATAATTATATTATTTTATATTTTTTATGTTATTATATTTTATATATAATATAATATATTATATTACGGGAGGGATCGGGAGACACAATTTTTGACACAAGATTTGACACGATTTTTTAGTCATTGGATCTATGAGATATGGATGGCTTAGATTTAATAAATTGATTTTTATTTTTATTTTTTATTTTTACTCTTTTATCCAACATTAATTTTCTTTTCTCTATTCTCTCTCGTATATTCAATTTCCTAATTAATATTTAATCTTCCTCTCTTTTATGTATATTTTTCCTCTTCCCAGTTAATTTTCTATTCTCTTTAAAACATGGCACATCTTCATTATTCAGTATGTTTTTGTGTTGTCATTTTTTTTTTTTTTTTAACTTTCAATTCTTAGAGTAATTCTATACGATTCAATTCTTGAATTAATGATGTATTGTGACTACTGTCAATTAATTTTTTATATGCTTCCAAGGAACCCATAGTAGTTCCTCAATAATTTTGCAATACCTATAAAGTCTTGCACTATAATGTAATTTCTGATTAGCTCAGTGTCTGATTTGTTAATCCTTTCCATCTGGAAAATCATTAGCATAGCATTGTAAATAAAATTAAAATGGTTGCTTAGACATAGTCACAGTCTTTGAACTTTTTTTTGTACTGCATCAGTTTATGAAGGCAAAAGCCAAATAAGAGCCAAAGCAAGCACAACAAAAAGGTAAAATCACCCACACAAACACACAACACCACCAGAGGCAAAACACCAGTCTTTGAAGTTAACCGATGAAATGTCTAGGATTCTTTTCTTCTTCTTGGTTTACATATGCAACTAATTATATATCATGAGAGAGATGTGAATATTAAAAGGGAAGAGGAAAGTAAGAGAAAGGAAGATGAATATTAATTAGATTTGAATTAGGAAAGTAAATCTATGAAAGAGAATAGCAAAAATAAAAGAAATTAATGATAGATAAAGGAGAATGAAATAAAAAAGAAATCAATTTATTAAATCTACGCCATTCATATCTCATAGATCCAATGGCTGAAAAATCGTGTCAAATCTTGTGTCCCCCGATCCCTCCCGATTATATTATTATATATAATAATATATTATATATTATATATTATATTATATCCTATATATAATGTTTAATATATCATATATATTATTATATATAATAAATATATATATATATTATTATATGAGGGGCACTCTGGTCATTTGAACCTCTTGTCCCGTCATGTCTTAGCCATACCAAACACATAACAGTACAATTAATAGTTCTGTCATAGGCATTCCAAACACAATACGGAACATCTGTCTTGTCCTGTCATGTCCTGTCTGTCCCGTCCTCATACCAAACGCATCCTATAGGATGATGAGGTTAAATGCACAATGGTTGATTTGCATGATGTTGTAAGTATAAAATGTTAGAAAATAACGTCTTTCATTCATTACCAAGTTTAAATATTAGACTATCTTCAATGCATATGTCAATGTCAATGCCAATACCAAATTTGATACAAAAAAGAGTAAAATGCTATATTTGGCATATTAACCTAGCATTGTACTCCAATGCACAATTTTATTTAAAATGCTATTTTTATTATTTTATCAATTAAAATTATAAAAGTAAACACTTACCATTGACACATTCATTATTTCTTTTAATGCTCCAGTGTAAAATTCTATTAATGCATTCATTATTTCATTTACAAATATATATTTATATACAATGGTATTTTTGTAATTAAAAAATGATCATTTATTGCTGTGCCAAATTTAGCACTGCAGTGGAGGATGGTTTTTGCACCTTGTGCTAAATTTTAGCATTGACACAACAATTTGACATAACATTGGAGATGCTCTTAGTTTGCTATTGGAATTAGATTGGATGGTGTCACTAATTGGTATGATCACTGATGTGGTTAGCCAAAATTTAACATTTGCTAAGCTATATATAGGTCGCGCTTGGTTAGCTTCTTGGTTACGGGTTTATTCATTGTGTGAAACAATTTTACTTGTTCACTTTTTTTGCCTATTTTGTTTTCTTTAAAGTTGAGATGGGCTTTAAATTTCTTTATTAGTTTAGTCAGCATCATGGCCAGTTATGAGATTTTGGGGGCCTAATGCGAAACGTAAAAATGAGGCCCTCGACCGAGATGTATGTTGTGGTAACCAAAAATGGTCCATAGGCCCAAACAGGAAAATGCCCAAATCTCCATGCTAAAAACCAACCCATGCCCACTTATCCCAGATCGACCCAAGACTGTCGCCAGCAAGGCTTGGCCGTTTAAAAATTAAGTCAAAGATATCAGTTACAAGGATTGAGTAACTGACGATTCAAAGGAGAGGAAATATCTCCTAGAATCATGCCCACCATCTACACTGATCAAGGTGAACATTGGGAGTTAGTCTTTAGCCTATAAATAACAGAGTTCAATGGCAACGAACTCTCTTCTAAAATTCTTGACTAAAACAAAGCTTACAAGCATACTAAAATTTTGATCAAATTCACTCCGGCTACCGAAATTTGATCTAAATCACGACCAAGATTCTCACTTTACAATTGCTCAGCCCAAGCACGCCTAAGGATAATAATCTGACCCCCATTTCGTTATTTTCTTTATCTTTGCTTCTGTTATTGTTCTTTTGCATGTTCGACCAAGGAGACAACAAATTTCAGTCGATAGACAAACTCATTTGCAGGTTAATAAAGGAGGCGACTTCCACTATTTGACATGATCAACTAAGTTGCCTTGGGCCTAATATAAAATCCGACCCGATCCACATAATCCGTAGGTCGATCCTCTACAGTTTGGCGCCCATCGTAACTTTACAAACAAGCTAGTCAAACTAATCGAACAACTTCTTCAACATGTCTAGAGATGGAAGTACCCTAACCGTCGAAGAGCAAATCATTGCATTGATTGCCAAATGACTGCGAACGTAGAAAAATTACAGGAACTCGAAGTAGAAAACGTTGCGATCCAAGCGACGAGTGGCGAGCTACGAGCTCTGATCGACGGGGTAGCACCCAACAATGTAACGTTGGAGCACCCAATCCCAGCTCTGAATGGTGAACAAGAGATTGATAGAACAACACCGATTGCACCAGTTGACCCCGTGGGACTGAGCATGAACAACAATGTCAGACAGAATCAACAAATGCCCCAGACGGCAAGAGTTGAAATCAACCTCAACAACTTATCAATCCGGAATGAAATGCTGAATGGACAAGATCCAACCATGGATCTACAATGTGAAAACACCCTAAGAACGCTCGTGTCACTCCAGTCAACACTGGGAATGGTAAAACCTGGATCTGATCTACATTTATTCGCTGACCAAGAACTTTCTCACAGGTTTACAGAAATGGAAGCCCTTATCCAAAGGAATCCTGGAGTCCTAATTCCAATAAAGAAAAGCACATCGAACAACTTTGCCAATTCACCCTTTGTCGATGCAATTGCCCTCGTCGAGATGCCTAGAATATTCAGCTTCCTAAACATGAAGCAGTACGAAGGAACTACATATCCAAACGACCACATAGCGCAGTACAAACAAAGGATGTTCACTGCAGCAATCCCACGCGACCTAAGAGAAGTGTGCATGTGCAAAGCCTTTGGGTCAAGCCTTAGAGGCCCAACATTACAATGGTACACAAATTTGCCTAACAATTCTATTACTTCTTTTATGCAACTCACAGATACATTTGTGGAGCAGTTTGCGAGTAGTCGCAAACTAAAAAAGCAGTCGGACGACCTATACACCATAATGTAGAGACACATCGAAAATTTGAGGACTTATGTCAGACGTTTCAACAGAGAGAAAATGCAGATCCCACATTGCAACCAAGTGACCTCCATCTACGCCTTTAGAAAAGGCCTCAGGTTCGATTCCGACCTTTATAAAGAACTCACTAAATATCCATGCAGGACAATGGAAGACGTAATGCCAAAAACATGGGTCCAAATCAAATGGGAGGAAGACGAAGCCAATTTCGTAGGAAAAGTCAACAACTATACGAGTAAAAGAAACGATTGAGTCGACAGGAGATCAGAACCATACTTGACCAACGACAAACAGAACATTCAATCACGACATGAAGGCTTAAGCGACAGACGGTCGTACGGGTGTGACCACCCAAGGTCGAGTTGACCACATATCCAAGTACCAAAATATAATCTCAGAATCAAACCGGTCGACCTCCTAGTGGTGATGAGAGAGATAGGTAAAACAATTAAGTGGCCACAAAAAATGAATGCACCCTCAGAACATCGGGACGCGAGACTTTGATGCGAGTTCCACGGAGATCACGGTCATTGAACAAAGGATTATGTCGCCCTCAAACTAGAAGTTGCAGAATTTCTAAAGTAAGGACATCTATAAGAATTCCTGACAGATAAGAGGAAACAAACCCTCACTTGAGGCGATGAAAAGAGGCAAACTAGTATGAACGACAATCCACCAGAACCACCTCGATAAAATAGAGTAATCAATTACATCGTGGGAGGATCTAAGGTCAATGGCGTAAGCTACTCTGCGGCAAAGAGGCACACGCGACAAGTGTAGAATGCAGAAATTCAACCCGATAAGGAACACCCTTCGAAGATTAACGAGATCATCACCTTCAAGTCTACAAATAAATGAGATTTGTTTTCTCCTCACCATGATGCATTTGTTATTTCATTACATATTGCTAATTGCCCAACAAAACGTATTTTAATCGACAATGGTTATTCATGTAACATATTGTTTAATAGTGCCTTAAGAGAAATATAGGTCGATAAATCCAAACCCAGCCATCGAACGACCATGTTGATAGGATTCAGTGGAGAACAAAAAAGTACCTTAGGCGAAATCGTACTACTGGTCTACGCCAAAGGAGTTAACCTCTACATCAACTTCATGGTGCTCGACTGTCAATCTCCATACAATGCGATCTTGGACAAACCCTGGATACATGAGATGAAGGCGATCCCGTCGACCTACCACTAAATGATTAAATTCCCAACAAAATGGGGAGTACGAGAAATAAAAGGGGAACAGAGAGCAACCAGGGAATGCTACCAAAACTCCATGAAAAAAAAATAGAGTTATAGCAATTAAAGGAATCCAAAGTCGAGTCGACCACAAACAAGCCGAAAATGGAGGAACTTGATGAGGTGTCGATCGACCTCGAACAGCTAGAACGTAAAGTCTTCATTGGATCTAGACTACCTAAAGATATCTGCAAGTAGTTGATTGATTTCTTGAGAGAACAATAGAGTAGTTTTGCCTGGTCACATTCAGACATGGTCAGCATCAACCTAGAGGTAATAGTTCATTGATTACAGGTAGACCTAGATCACCCACCCGTAAAATAGAAGCGAAGGAAATTCACTCCTGAAAGGAATAAAGTGATCAACGAAGAGATCCAGAAGTTGTTCGACATCGAATCGGTCAAAGAAGTGAAGTACCCTGACTGGCTAGCAAACGTCGTTGACGTGAAGAAGAAGGACGGTAAGTGGCGCATTTGCATCGACTTCACTGACCTTAACAAGGTGTGTCCCAAAGATTCATTCCCACTTCCCCACATCGATATGTTGGTCGACACCACAGCAGGACATGAACTACTCAGTTTCATGGATGACTACTCTGGCTACAACCAAATCCTGATGCAACCTGACGACTAAGAGAAAACCGCTTTTGTCATGAAGCGAGATATTTTTTGTTATAAGGTTATGCCCTCAGGTTTAAAAAATACAGGTGCAACCTACCAACGATTGGTCAACAAGATGTTCACCAAGATGCTCGGGTCGACAATGGAGGTCTACATCGACGACATGCTGGTCAAGTCCCTAATAGCTCAACAATATATCGAGCACTTGAGACAGTCGTTCGACGTACTCGACCTATATGGTATGAAGCTAAACCATACTAAATGTTCTTTTGGTGTGTCATCAGGGAAATCTTTAGGCTATTTCGTCACCCAAAGAGGGGTCGAAGCCAACCCTGACCAAATTCGATCAATACAAGGAATTGAATCACCTAGATGCGTCAAAGATGTGCAGAAACTCACAGGTTGCGTAGCAGCTTTGAACAGATTCATTTCCAAGTCGTCCGAATGTTAACACCCTTGCTTCAACACATTGTAAAGAACAAAACATTTGAATGGAACAACAATTGTGAAAAGGCACTATAAGACTTAAAGACATACTTGACTTCACCTCCGTTGCTGTCGAAGCCAAAAGACGACGAGACGTTACTCATATATCTAGCAGTCTCCGACACAGCTGTAAGTGCCATATTGGTCAGAGAAGAGAATGCTGTACAACATCTGGTATATTACATAAGTAAAGCGTTACTCAACGTGGAAATCCGATACAGTAGACTGGAACAGCTAGCACTAGCTCTTGTCATAGCAGCACGCAAGCTAAAACCATACTTCCAATGCCACTCCATTAAGGTATTAACTACATATCCATTTAAAAATATTATTCATAAACCCAATGACGAAATGAGAGGCCAAACTTAGCGAATATGACATCAGCTTCCACCCGAGAATGGCGATGAAATCACAGGTATTAGCCGACTTTATTGCAGACTTTACCCCTTGTGAGAATATACAGGTTGAACAAGAATTAGTAGCACTCACGGAAAGTCCTACGACCTAAAAATGGACTTTATCAGTCGACGGTTCCAGCAACATCAAAGGAAGCTGACTAGGACTAGTGCTCAAATCCCCGCAGGGAGACACGTTAGAGCAATCGATCCATTATGAATTTCATACGACAAATAATAAAGCCGAATATGAAGCGCTAATTGTCAGGCTCGACCTCGTAAAAAGCTTGAACATAAAGAAAATTCAAGTACATAGTGACTTTGTAGGGAAAAATTAACGTACCCGCAGTGGAAGCGAGACTAAAAATAGTTTTGAGTAGCTTTTAAAATTTTTCCAATTTTATGAACCTTAAACCCTTTTGATTAATTAAAGATATATAAAGAAGTAATAAAAGTTTAATACCTCTTGTCGCGTGATCCGATTGACTTGCGTCGATGGTAATCCGCAAGATCTTCAATCCTAGCACGAACGTGGATCACCTAGGAGCGTGGTCTCCCTTATCTTTGAATTGCAAACCTGTGATTGGATTAAACAAACTTTTCTCTCTTGTTCGTTAGTCACAAAAACAATCAAAAGAAACCTAAGATTATTCCGGTCACTTTTGAGTTCTCAATCTAATGATCGAAACTCGCGTGAACCTTGATCGATATTGTATACACAAGCTTATCAATGATTAAGCAAATAGTACACCATCAAAGAATAATCTATGTTCCTTTTTCTTTTGTCTTAGTTGAATAAAATCTCTATCTATGAGTTAAGAAGAAGAAGAAGAAAAAAATTCTGCACCATAGCACTAGGGCTGGCCGAAAATTATATGTATACATATATAGGTGGCCGAAATTTTTCTTCTTTCTTTTTAGGGTTGGCCGAATTCTCTTCCTAGATTAATTAGGGTTGCCGCAATTTCCAAACCAAAATTAATTAGTTTGAATTGCACCCTAATTCCTATTTAGAAAAGATTTCCAAAACCTAATCAAACTCATAAATCTTTTTATTCTCATATTTGACTAAAATAAAAAGACTTCCTGTTTGAATAAATAAAACTAATTATTTATTTCCTTGTCAAACAAGTCTTTCTATTTAATTATACTACTACCAATAGTATACCTTTAGGAAACATATTTCCTAATGAGAAAAGATTTGTATCTTAATTAAATAATTAATTCTTATTTAATTAAATAATGAAAACAAAATAATATTTTAGGTTAATATATAACCTTGCCGCCCCATATGTGTATTGGGCCAAATATTATTTTTCCTATTTCATTTAATCCATAGGACTTTAAATAAAAAGCCCACATGTGAACTAGACCCAATCTTACTAAAAGAAACAAGCCCACATGTCATCCATTAATATATAAATATAATTGTGCAGCCCATTACATAAATAATGTGCAAATTATATTCTTAATATATTAAATTGCAATTCTAGATGGACCCTAAATTGGTCCGGTAGAATATATCAAGTGATCCATGCAAGTCCGTGTGGATTGGGGATCTTGGCGGGCTATCTAAATTTAAGCTACAATAGACATAACCTAATCACAATCAACAAATGATTCACTTAGGTCCGATCCATTAATTTTAGCTCATTCCACTAAAGAGCTAAAATTGAACTCTTAAATAAAGACAGAAAAGGAAGATGCTTCCTCATTCTTACCCTAGACAATCATATTGGAGATAGTGTATCCTCGTGAATAATATCAGTAATCGCCAAGAGTTCATAGACCGCCTATAACTCTCCAAGTTACCATATTTACTCATATGACCACGTTTTGAACTTGGATATTTTGACTTGTCCAGAAGCCATGTTTTCAATAGACACTATCGAAAACTCAACGTTGAGATTTAATATCCAATTACCTCAAAACATCCATACGATGATATTATACTCTCATTTGATAAATGGAGCCACGATGTCCATTTCTATAAATGAAGTCCTCTATCGATTAACAAATGAATACCACCAAATTATCGAGGATAGACTATGCGATATAATCGTACTCATTGATAACTCAAATGATATCACTTGCAACCATAAGTCCATCATTTATCTCAGGATTAAGATAGACTCTCCGATTGTCCTGATAATGAAATTACTTTTATCTACTGACGGTTATAGATAAAGTATTTCATTGTGATCCAGTTCAATGCACCCAGTGCACTAGATCCTTTTGCTCAAAGACACTCCGATGATTTTAGACTCATCATATCTCATTTGATCCCACTCAAATGCTAGCAAAAGAATTCTACAACTTTAACAAGATAAAGGTGCCCAACCTTTAACTTAAGTTGTGAACGATATTCAAGACTAACTAAAGAATTGTGTCTACCACATACATATCGAGATGTATGAACAATTCTTCTTTTCTCATAGTCTTTAGACCTTATGATTATTTACTTTAACAATTATAATATTCAACTATAAATGCTATAATATTTGTTTAAACCAGAAATCACTTTATTAATATGAATAAGATTGTTAATTACATTATTACACTCTTGCTATTGAGCATAATCCTAACAATCTCCCACTTGCGCTATAGCAAATGTGTCATATCTCTCAAGCCCATATTCTCTAGGTGCCCATCGAAACTCTTCTGAGGTAGAGCCTTTGTGAAGGGATCTGCTAGATTTTCCGCTGACGCGATTTTGGTAATTGTCACGTCACCTCTTTGAACAATCTCCCTTAAAAGATGATATTTCCTTTCAATGTGTTTACCTCTCTTGTGACTTCTTAGTTCTTTCGAATTAGCCACTGCTCCACTGTTGTCACAGTAGATAGTGATCTGCTTATTCGCACTAGGAACCACTTCCAAGTCAATCAAGAATTGACGGAGCCAAACAGCCTCTTTGGCAGCCTCGCATGCAGCAACATACTCAGCTTCCATGGTGGAATCAGCAATACAAGATTGCTTGATACTCCTCCATATAACTGCTCCTCCTCCAATAGTAAACACAGCCCCTGATGTGGATTTTCTGGAGTCAGAATCTGATTGAAAATCAGAATCTGTATACCCAACGGGAATCAAATCCCCTCCAGAGTATACAAGCATATTATCTCTCGTTCTCTTGAGATACTTGAAAATATGCTTGACTGCCGTCCAGTGATCAGGACCAGGCTTCGATTGAAACCTGCTAACTATGCCAACAGCAAAACAAATATCTGGTCTAGTGCAGAGCATTGCATACATGAGACTTCCAACTGCCGAGGCATATGGAACTCTACTCATGAACTGCTCTTCATGCTCATTCTTAGGAACTTGTTCCTTAGAAAGCTTGATTCCATGTCTGAAAGGTAACATACCTTTCTTGGAATCCTGCATGGAAAACCTAGACAAGATTTTGTCTATGTATGAAGCTTGAGATAATGCAATCGTTCTATTCTTTCTATCCCTTATAACTTGGATACCTAGAATAAAACTTGCTTCTCCTAAGTCTTTCATATCAAATTGTTTTGCTAACCATTCTTTTACTGATGTCAATACACCTACATCGTTTCCGATGAGTAGTATATCATCAACGTAAAGAATCAGGAAAACCAACTTGTCGCCCTTAATCCTTTTGTATACACAAGGTTCATCAAGATTCTGAATAAATCCAAAACCTTTGACAGCTTGATCGAACCTTATGTTCCAGGATCTGGATGCTTGCTTTAATCCATATATGGATTTCTGCAACTTGCATACCTTTTCCATTTGGCCCTTTTCAATGAATCCCTCTGGTTGCATCATGTAGATGCTTTCGTCAAGACTTCCATTAAGGAAAGCTGTCTTGACGTCCATTTGCCAAATCTCTAGATCTAAAGATGCTGCAATGGATAAGAGTATCCTAATGGATTTAAGCATGGCCACAGGAGAGAATGTTTCCTCGTAATCGATACCTTCTTTCTGTGTATACCCTTTAGCTACCAATCTAGCTTTAAAGGTTTCCACCTTTCCATCCATACCTCTTTTCCTCTTGTATACCCACTTGCACCCAATGGGTTTTATCCCTTTAGGCAAGTCTACAAGGGACCAGACTTTGTTATTGAACATAGATTCAATCTCGAATTGCATTGCCTTTTGCCAATGGCGACTATCAACATCCTCCATAGCTTCCTTGTACGTATAGGGATCATCGTCGTCCGGGAGATTCTCTACAGATTCTCCCAGACCGATGTATCTTTCGGGTTGTGTTCTAACCCTCCCACTACGACGAGGAATGGTAGGTTGTTGACCTTGTGTTGGATCGGAACTTACAATTGGGTTAGGTTGTATAACCTCTCGTGGAATTGCATCTCCTGACATCTCATTCAGGACAATTCTACTTTTAGGCACAAAATCATTCATATAGTCCTTTTCCAGAAATTTAGCATTTGTCGAAACAAATATTTTAAGATCTGAAGGACTATAAAAATAATATCCTTTAGTTTCTTTCGGATACCCTACAAATATACATGTTTCTGAACGGGACTCCATCTTTTCTGTCTTTCCTTTTAACACGTGCGCAGGACATCCAAATATCCTTAAGTGTCGTAAACTAGGCTTGCGCCCAGTCCACAACTCATGCGGTGTTTTAGGAACAGACTTAGATGGTACATGGTTTAGAATGTATATTGCAGTTTGTAGAGCATATCCCCAGAAAGAAATAGGAAGTGTTGAATAACTCAACATAGACCTAACCATATCCAAAAGAGTTCTATTTCTCCTTTCTGCTACCCCATTTTGTTGAGGTGTACCAGGTGCAGAAAACTGAGAAACTATCCCATTATCAATAAGATATTGCTGAAACTCACCAGATAGATATTCTCCACCACGATCAGATCTCAAGATTTTTATGTGTTTCTCAAGCTGATTTTCCACTTCAGCTTTAAATGCTTTGAACATGTCAAAAGCATCCGACTTATGTCGCATGAGATACACATAGCCAAATCTTGAGTAATCATCTGTGAAAGTGATGAAGTACTCATATCCACCTCTAGCTTGAATGCTCATAGGTCCACATACATCAGTGTGTATCAATCCTAAACATTCAGAGGCTCTGGCACCTTTGGCAGAGAACGTCCTTTTGGTCATTTTACCTTCCAAACAAGATTCACAAGTTGGTAGATCATCAACCTTTAAGTCACTCAAAGGTCCGTCACTTACCAATCTTTTAATCCTATTAAGGTTAATATGACCTAAGCGTAAATGCCAAAGGTAGGTTTCATCTTTTGATAATTTAACTCTTTTATGATCAGGTTCCATTATTTCTGTGTCTAACGAGTGAGAAATATTTCTATGCAAGAAGTATAGACCGTTTTCCAATGTACATTTGCAAATAACTTTGTCATTCTTACTAATAATAAAAACTTTATTAAAAGTAACCGAATATCCAAATTTATTCAAACAAGAAACTGAAATTAAATTCCTCTTGAATTGAGGTACATAATAAACGTCTATGAAATCTAAATGCCTTCTAGAATCCAAACAAACTCTAATATCTCCCACTGCACTTGCAGACACTAACGTTCCGTTGCCCAAGTGCAAATTGATCTCATTCTTATTCAGCCTTCTCCTTTCTTGGAACCCCTGCAAGGAATAACAAACATGATTAGTGGCTCCTGAGTCTATGATCCAAGAATCTGTAAAATCAGCCAAAAAACATGTTTCAAGATAATTCAAATTACCTTTTTCCTTCTTGTTCTGGGAATTTGGGCAATTTCTCTTCCAATGTCCCTTTTTCACCACAAAGGAAGCATTTCCCTTTGATCTTGGTTACTTTCTTGGTCTCCTTCTTGGTAGGCCCAAGTTGCTTTTTCTTCTGTTGTTTCTTGACCTTTTGACGGGCCTTAACAGTAGAAACTTTACCAACCACATGAATCTCTTGACCTTTGCCTTTCACAAGGATCTTTTCAGCACTTTGAACATCTTGCATCAGGCTCTGTAAGGTGTATTCCTTTTTGTTCAAAGTGTAGTCCAATTTGAACTGATCAAAGGAATCTGACAATGAATTGACAACCATATCAATCTTTGTCTCACCATCTATCTCAGCGCTATGCAGTTCAGCAATGTTGAGATGTGCTATGACTTTCATCATGTGATCCTTCACAGCCTGTCCAGGTTTCATCCTAAGATTCATAAAAGCAGTCACTGCCTCTCTCTTAGTCGTCCTGGACTTCATAGCAAACATCTCCTCTAGAGACATCATTATATCAGCAGCAGACTCCATTCCTTCATGCTGCTGTTGCAACACGTCGGAGATAGTGGCCATAATATAACATTTGGCCATATCATCTGAAGTCTTCCACTGCTCATACTCATCTCTTTGCACTATGCTTGATTCAATATTAGGAGCAGGTGGTTTAGGAGTGGTTAGAACAAACTTATGTTTTTCACTTTGCAGCAACAACCCAATTTTCCTTTTCCATGTTACATAGTTATCTCCAATTAAGGTGTTATCTTTCAGGATGTTCATAAGTGATGGGGTCATGATTTCTGAATGAAAACAAAACATATATAAGTAAATAATCATTATAAAGCACTTTTAAATATTTATCTTGAATTAAATGAATAACTCAATAAAAAAATTCAACGGTGATCCAACACCCATAAATGTTGCGCCTCCTTTGGGAGTTCGCACCATTTACTAGTTAGACTAGGTCCCACCTAATTGTTAACATAACAACCAGCGTTTTCAATTTTAGCCTTGCAATTTTACTGACAAGAACTCTTTGGAGGATATCAATAAAATTACATTGAATGTGTTACCAAGATATCGACCCTCAATTTTCTCTCACGAAAATCCCTCCTTTGGGAGTAGATCTCGTTGAGTCCATTGTCTAGTCTATCCTTGTAAGGAAGTATATTGCTTAATTCCATTCATGGATGTGCCTTTGGGGAATTACCATAAAATAATTAAGCTCAACTAATCTTGGAAGCCATAGGTGTTACAAAAACACCTTCTCCCACTCAATTATTTAAGGCATGTGATTAAATTCCATAGAATGATTTACCAAGTTATCTAGATGCCAATTTAGATACCTAAATCATTCAATGCATGTTCATACCAAAAGAGATATATGAGTGGCACTCCTATTCTATATGACATGTTATCATACAATAACAAATATTGTAATATTTAAGCATAAAATAAATAGCAACAATTTTGGCCCATCATAGAAAAACAAGTAAATTACAATGAATTTGGAATACAAGATCTTCAAGTGGCCCATCAACCATACGCTCATCCTTCGGCCTCCACCCTTGGGATTGCACGGCCCACCACCCCACAAAGGGGCTGCCATGCGCAGCCCATAAGGCTTTGCATGGCTGCCATGCACAGCCCACCAAGCTTTGGGCTTGCCATGCGCAGCCCAATCCACTCCTAGGGTGCGCACGGTGCTCGTTCTCGGTTCCGGTTGCTTCACGTGTTCAATTCTTCGATGTAGAACGTGTTACAATTTAATTTAAACAAAAAAATAACTGCAGAAAATATATATATATATATATATATTTTTTTAATCACAGCAGTAAAAATACTACACTAAAATACTGCAGAAAAAAATACTGCACTTAAATTTTTTTAATACAAAAAAAACTGCAGCTATTTAATACATAAAAAAAAAAAATCCTAGCAACTACCAAGAAGGAATTATGGCGATGATAGACCACCCTTCTTGTTACAATTCCGAAACCAAAAATACATTGAAAATCTAGAGCCAAAATCGAGCAATAACAATCCACATAAAAACATATATTAATCCATACATCACATGTAATAATATATGCGAATACCTAGAGTGACATCTCTTTCTAAACATGTTTAATCACAATAAAAAGAAATCGATCCACGTATATATACGTTAATTAATTAAAAGGGTTCAACCTAGGCTCTAATACCAATTGTAGGGAAAAATTAACGTACCCGCAGCGGAAGCGAGACTAAAAATAGTTTTGAGTAGCTTTTAAAATTTTTCCAATTTTATGAACCTTAAACCCTTTTGATTAATTAAAGATATATAAAGAAGTAATAAAAGTTTAATACCTCTTGTCGCGTGATCCGATTGACTTGCGTCGATGGTAATCCGCAAGATCTTCAATCCTAGCACGAACGTGGATCACCTAGGAGCGTGGTCTCCCTTATCTTTGAATTGCAAACCTGTGATTGGATTAAACAAACTTTTCTCTCTTGTTCGTTAGTCACAAAAACAATCAAAAGAAACCTAAGATTATTCCGGTCACTTTTGAGTTCTCAATCTAATGATCGAAACTCGCGTGAACCTTGATCGATGTTGTATACACAAGCTTATCAATGATTAAGCAAATAGTACACCATCAAAGAATAATCTATGTTCCTTTTTCTTTTGTCTTAGTTGAATAAAATCTCTATCTATGAGTTAAGAAGAAGAAGAAGAAAAAAATTCTGCACCATAGCACTAGGGCTGGCCGAAAATTATATGTATACATATATAGGTGGCCGAAATTTTTCTTCTTTCTTTTTAGGGTTGGCCGAATTCTCTTCCTAGATTAATTAGGGTTGCCGCAATTTCCAAACCAAAATTAATTAGTTTGAATTGCACCCTAATTCCTATTTAGAAAAGATTTCCAAAACCTAATCAAACTCATAAATCTTTTTATTCTCATATTTGACTAAAATAAAAAGACTTCCTGTTTGAATAAATAAAACTAATTATTTATTTCCTTGTTAAACAAGTCTTTCTATTTAATTATACTACTACCAATAGTATACCTTTAGGAAACATATTTCCTAATGAGAAAAGATTTGTATCTTAATTAAATAATTAATTCTTATTTAATTAAATAATGAAAACAAAATAATATTTTAGGTTAATATATAACCTTGCCGCCCCATATGTGTATTGGGCCAAATATTATTTTTCCTATTTCATTTAATCCATAGGACTTTAAATAAAAAGCCCACATGTGAACTAGACCCAATCTTACTAAAAGAAACAAGCCCACATGTCATCCATTAATATATAAATATAATTGTGCAGCCCATTACATAAATAATGTGCAAATTATATTCTTAATATATTAAATTGCAATTCTAGATGGACCCTAAATTGGTCCGGTAGAATATATCAAGTGATCCATGCAAGTCCGTGTGGATTGGGGATCTTGGCGGGCTATCTAAATTTAAGCTACAATAGACATAACCTAATCACAATCAACAAATGATTCACTTAGGTCCGATCCATTAATTTTAGCTCATTCCACTAAAGAGCTAAAATTGAACTCTTAAATAAAGACAGAAAAGGAAGATGCTTCCTCATTCTTACCCTAGACAATCATATTGGAGATAGTGTATCCTCGTGAATAATATCAGTAATCGCCAAGAGTTCATAGACCGCCTATAACTCTCCAAGTTACCATATTTACTCATATGACCACGTTTTGAACTTGGATATTTTGACTTGTCCAGAAGCCATGTTTTCAATAGACACTATCGAAAACTCAACGTTGAGATTTAATATCCAATTACCTCAAAACATCCATACGATGATATTATACTCTCATTTGATAAATGGAGCCACGATGTCCATTTCTATAAATGAAGTCCTCTATCGATTAACAAATGAATACCACCAAATTATCGAGGATAGACTATGCGATATAATCGTACTCATTGATAACTCAAATGATATCACTTGCAACCATAAGTCCATCATTTATCTCAGGATTAAGATAGACTCTCCGATTGTCCTGATAATGAAATTACTTTTATCTACTGACGGTTATAGATAAAGTATTTCATTGTGATCCAGTTCAATGCACCCAGTGCACTAGATCCTTTTGCTCGACGACACTCCGATGATTTTAGACTCATCATATCTCATTTGATCCCACTCAAATGCTAGCAAAAGAATTCTACAACTTTAACAAGATAAAGGTGCCCAACCTTTAACTTAAGTTGTGAACGATATTCAAGACTAACTAAAGAATTGTGTCTACCACATACATATCCAGATGTATGAACAATTCTTCTTTTCTCATAGTCTTTAGACCTTATGATTATTTACTCTAACAATTATAATATTCAACTATAAATGCTATAATATTTGTTTAAACCAGAAATCACTTTATTAATATGAATAAGATTGTTAATTACATTATTACACTCTTGCTATTGAGCATAATCCTAACAGACTCATAACTTGTCGTTTGAGAATGAATGGGTTATATGAAGCCAAAGACCAAAGAATGACAGCGTACTTGGCAAAAGCCAAATACCTAAAGTCAACCTTCGACGAATTTACTATCCAAAAAATACCAAGGTCAGAGAATGCCCAAGCGGATGCGCTGGCAAGCCTTGGGTCGACAGCAACCATCAGTTCAAAATCAATACCTGTCATACACCTCATGTCACCGACAATTCAAGAGGCAGAAATAATTGCACCAGTCGACCAAGGAGCAAGCTAGATGGATCCTATCCAAAATTATCTATAGGCCAACATTCTACCAGGGGACAAATCCGAAGCAAGGAAGATAAAAGCAAAAGCCGTAAAATTTTGCATTATATACAGTAGGCTCTATAAAAAATCGTTTACAAGACCATACTTGAGATGTGTAACTCTACGAGAGGCGTATGACGTCCTTAAAAGCCTTCATTACAAGGAATGTGGAAATCACTCAGGCGCTCGAAACTTGTTGAACAGAGCCATCACAGCCTGATACTATTGGCCGAATATACGGTCTGATTCCCAAAACCATGTTAAGACCTGCGACAAATGTCAAAGATTTGCTCCAGTATCGCACCTTCCCCCAGGTACGCTAAACTCAATTTCGGCTCCTTGGCCTTTTATGAAATGGGGAATGGACATTGTAGGTAAACTTCCTACATCATCTGGTGGTGTCGTCTACATGTTAGTATTGACAGACTACTTCACCAAATGGGTCGAAATCGGAGCATTCCAACAAGTACGTGTTATTGAGGTACACAACTTTGTTTGAAAAAATATAATTTGCAGGTTTGGAGTACCTTGAGAAATAGTGACCAACAACGGGTCCCAATTCATTTCGTATGACTTCAAGAACTTCTGTGACAAGTATAGAATAAAATTAAGCTTCTCAACACCATGCTATCCTCAAGCCAACAGGCAGACGGAGTCAACAAACAAAACCATAGTCAACACATTAAAGAAATGTTTGGAGGCAGAAAAAGGCGAATGGGCAAAAAAACTCCCAGTGATACTATGGTCGAACAGAACTACTCCTCGTCGATCGATGGGAGAAACCCTGTTCTCGCTTGTTTATGGCTCTGAAATGTTGATCCCAATAGAGACACGACTTGCAACTACTCGAAGCGAAGACCCCAGTGAGGAGTAAAACAACTTGGAACTCACTTTCAAATTAGATCACCTTGACGAGCGTCCAGACCGTGCCTCTCTACGGATACAGTCCTACCAGTAACAGGTCGCACGACACTATAACAAAAATGTAAGGACCAGAGTGTTCAAGATCAATAATTGGGTGCTACGACGAGTTTTCCAAAACATCAGGGAAAAAGGAGTGGGAAAGATGGCTCCGACATGGGAAAACCCATACCAAATAATTGATATAAAGGGGCGAAGGGCATATAAATTACGAGGACTCGACGGTCGAGAGATACACAACAGCTGTAACGCCTTACATCTAAAATAGTACCATTTCTAACCTCATCTATTTCCATATTTTATATTAAATATTTATTTCATCAACATTCGATACTGACGAATCGACACACAAGGAGCAATGATGAAAACTTAGTGCAAATGAGTGCAAAACTAAGCTCCCACCAAAAACTTACATCTCACTCTTCATAAGCTATTGACATCGACAAGCAATAATTTACTATTGTAGGAACTACATGACATCCTGCATTCGAAGATTTACAAATGATCAAAATCAGAATCAATACAACTCCCAATATCCTTATTCGACATCACATATAGGGAGTGGAGGGAATAGTACTGGGGACAAGTGTCGACTAAATAATGCATGTACACCATTTTCCTATGTAAAAGAGGTCGTGTTGACTAAATAACACATGTACATGATTTCAATAAAAGGTCGTGTCGACCCAATTATGCATGTATGTGATTTTCCCATGTAAAAGAGGTCGTGTCGACCAAATATCGCATGTATGCGAATTCAATAAAAGGTCGTGTCGACCCAATTACGCATGTACGTGATTTTCAGTATTAACAAAAGATAATATCGACCCAGTTACATTTGTACATAAGTTTACAAGCTTGTCTCACACGACTATTTATAAGATTATATAAACCCTAGAACACAATGGTCGAGTTGACTTCACCATTATATCAAGTCAAGTGAATCTCTCATAACGATAACATAAAAACCAAGGCTTACGATCGAAATGAAAGTACAAAAATATATAAGGTCGATTCAACCTAATCATTCAGAGTTATATAAAAATGTCGACACGGGAAAATTGAAACAGTACACCCGTTATACAAATATTGAAAAATAAAGGTTACAAAGACAGCTGTTTTAAATAATGAAAAAGACAAAATATCAGTCCAAAGTCAGATCATCGACATCACCATTCGCATTGTCATCAACTGGGCTCTTATCGACCTCTATGCCACCATCAGCAACCTCGTCAATAGCGGGGGATCCCACGAGCTTGAGATGCTCCATCTTAGCATACATGTCGATCTCCGTCTGCATCTCGACAAGGTCCCACTTCACATGCTCACTAGATATATATTGCTTGAAAAGCTCCACCCTGGCCTTACACATGGCCTCAACAGAGATCGACAGAAGTTGTCCCTTCAGACTAGTAATTTGCTGCTCCTGCTCTACAACTGCTGTTAGGATTATGCTCAATAGCAAGAGTGTAATAGTGTAATTAACAATCTTTTTCATATTAATAAAGTGATTTCTGTTTTAAACAAATCTTATAGCATTTATAGTTTAATAATTGTTAAAGTAAATAATCATAAGGTCTAAAGACTATGAGAAAAGAAGAATTGTTCATACATCTGGATATGTATGTGGTAGACACAATTCTTTAGTTAGTCTTGAATATCGTTCACAACTTAAGTTAAAGGTTGGGCACCTTTATCTTGTTAAAGTTGTAGAATTCTTTTGCTAGCATTTGAGTGGGATCAAATGAGATATGATAAGTCTAAAATCATCGGAGTGTCTTCAAGCAAAAGAATCTAGTGCACTGGGTGCATTGAACAGGATCACAATGAAATACTTTATCTATAACCGTCAGTAGATAAAAGTAATTTCATTATCAGGACAATCGGAGAGTCTGTCTCAATCCTGAGATAAATGATGGACTTTTGGTTGCAGGTGATATCATTTGAGCTATCAATGAGTACGATTATATCGCATAGTCTATCCTCGATAGTTTGGTGATATTCATTTGTTAATCGATAGAGGACTTCATTTATAGATATGGACATCGTGGCTCCATTTATTAAATGAGAGTATAATATCATCATATGGATGTTTTGAGGTAATTGGATATTAAATCTCAACGTTGAGTTTTCAATAGTGTCTATTGAAAACATGGCTTCTGGACAAGTCAAAATATCCAAGTTCAAAACGTGGTCATATGAGTAAATATGGTAACTTGGAGAGTTATAGGCGGTCTATGAACTCTTGGCGATTACTGATATTAATCACGAGGATACACTATCTCCAATATGATTGTCTAGGGTATGAATGAGGAAGCATCTTCCTTTTCTGTCTTTATTTAAGAGTTCAATTTTAGCTCTTTAGTGGAATGAGTTAAAATTAATGGATCAGACCTAAGTGAATCATTTGTTGATTGTGATTAGGTTATGTCTATTGGAGCTTAAATTTAGATAGCCCGCCAAGATCCCCAATCCACACGGACTTGCATGGATCACTTGTTATATTCTACCGGACCAATTTAGGGTCCATCTAGAATTGCAATTTAATGTATTAAGAATATAATTTGCACATTATTTATATAATGGGCTGCACAATTATATTTATATATTAATGGATGACATGTGAGCTTGTTTCTTTTAGTAAGAATGGGTCTAGTTCACATGTGGGCTTTTTATTTAAAGTCCTATGGATTTAATGAAATAAGAAAAATAATATTTGGCCCAATGTATATATGTGGGGCGGCAACATGCTATTATGGCATTTAATATTATTTTGTTTCATTATTTAATTAAATAAGAATTAATTAATTTATTAATTAATTGTTTAATTAAAGTAACAAATCTTTTCTAAATAGGAAATATGATTCCTATTTGTATACTATTGGTAGTAGTATAATTAAATAGAAAGACTTGTTTGACAAGGAAAATAAATAATTAATTTTATTTATTTAAATCAAATAGGAAGTCTTTTTATTTTAGTCAAATAAGGAATAAAAGATTTATGAGTTTGATTAGGTTTTGGAAATCTTTTCTAAATAGGAATTAGGGTGCAATTCAAACTAATTAATTTTGTTTGGAAATTGCGGCAACCCTAATCATTTTAGGAAGAGAATTCGGCCAACCCTAAAAAAGGAAGAAGAGAAATTTCGGCCACATATATATGTACACATATAGATTTCGGCCACCACTCTAAGAACTAGGGTTTTTGGTGCAGAATTTTTCTTCTTCTTCTTCTTCTCAACTCATAGTTAGAAATCTATTATTCTACTGAAAACAAAAAGAACATAGATTATTCTTTGATTGTATTCTAGTTGCTTATTCATCAATAAGCTTGTGAATACTATATCGATCAAGGTTCACGCGAGTTTCGATCATTAGATTGAGAACTCAAAAGTGACCGGAATAATCTTAGGTTCTTTTAGATTGTTTTTGGGACTAACGAATCAAGAAAAGTTTGTTAATCCAATCACAGGTTTGCAATTCAAAGAAAGGGAGACCACGCTCCTAGGTGATCCACGTTCGTGCTAGGATTAAAGATCTTGCGGATTACCATCGACGCAAGTCAATCAAATCACGCTACAAGAGGTATTAATCTTTTGTTTATTTTTATATATCTTTAATTAATCAAAAGGGTTTAAGGTTCATAAAATTGGAAAAATTTTAAAAGCTACTCAAACTATTTTTTTTAGTCTCGCTTCCGCTGCGGGTACAATTTTTCCCTACAACTGCTACCTTGGCCTTCTCCAACTCATCAGGACATCGATCACCCTCCTCCTTTGACGCCCCCAGTTCCTCCTCAAGAGTAAGATTTTTCTTCCCCAGCTCTTTATTATCATTATCGAGCCTGCCACCTTCATTCCTAAGGGTGTTGTTCGCCTTCTGAAGCTTGGCGCATCTTTCTCTAGTGATCTTATATTTGTTGTGAAGATGCATCTACACTTGCAAAGCCTACAAAACAAATGTTACAACACAAACTACTCAAAATAGAGGAAAAATGAAAACTTAGAAAATAAAAACTACTTACTTGAAATGTTGAAAGAAGACTCGCCTCGAACACCTTCTTCGTCCCGTCTTTTTCTCCTTTAGATAATCCTCATCAACAGGAAAAGAAGGTCACTCAACTTCCCTAGGAAGCTACTAGGCTCCTTATATGCCGACACTCTTGGAGGAAACAACACCATTGTCGAGTCAAGGGTCGACGAGGTACCAACAACCGATTTCCCTTTCGGCTCGACCTCAGTACTTCTTTTACCATCAGCACCAGCAGTCTTCCTTTTCTTCTTCTTACGACTCAACTCAGGAGAGGAAAGAAAGACATGCTCCAATATGTCGACCAATTTCTCCTTTGACGCATCTGTTGCTTGCTTCTTCTTAATAGTAGCTCTCTTTTTACTCATGTTCTCCTTGAGAACCTTCAATGCTTCAGCGGAATCTGGCATGTTGAACTTCGTGCTTGACATCGAGGTCACAGCGAAACGACGTTCAACATCATTAATAGGCATTAGAAAATTCATATCACATTGCAGATTCTCAAGACTCCTTCTAATACAAACATACAACATGAAATCCTTCACACGAGGATAAAACACTCGGCGAGATATTCAGTGTCGACAAGCGCCATAAGCTACTAGGCCTAAGTTTACCTTCCGTAAGTAATACTCTTAAACTCTTGTCTTTAACAGGAATAGATATCATGCTTTCAGTACGCTCAGGTGCCTCGTCGCACGACAGCTTACTCTCCACACCTGTTATTTCTACATAGACAGTTAGACTCATCAATACTAAGGGTAACTTTAAAAGAAAATTTTTAAACGATAGTGGTAGTCAATACTCACCATACCGATTCCAAACAGGCTGGTAGCAAAACTTCGACCTCCCCTAAGGACCGTCGATCGGAGGACCTTTAGTAAAAAATAAGGTATCCTTCCAATATCGGTCATTTGTCGTGAGGTCGACAATAAGCTGATGGTCTTTAGACCTAGGTATCAACATATAACAACCTTTATCATTTACGTGCTCTTTCAAGTAATAGTTATGTAGGAGACACCCCAACCCAAACCTCAACCAATTTCTCTCACAGAGAACAGTTAAATTCAAGAGTATCCTCCAACTATTTGGCATCAACTGGCCATAAGCGATATCATAATATAACAACATACTTCGAGCCAAAAAAGGAACTGGGAATCTAAACTCCAGATGAAGGATATACTCATAAAAACACATCCACCCGGGTATATCCTAATCCGCCCGTTCATATTCCTTCGGTGCTCAATTCGATAGACGTAAGAATACCATAAATCGTTCATAAACGATCCATGTCATCATCTGCAAGCACGCTTGCTAGACTGTCATCGGATAGAATACCTAACGAACAACCAGAAGTAGATGGCTCTACGACATCTATGCACTCCGGAAATTCAACCCATTACGCAACAGCACACATGACCCCCTGTTCCAACATTCATGCTCTATTGATGGTGATATCTGACGATTTCACTATAGAAATCTGTCACTTGACATTTATAGCATCGGAGCCGACTCTTCCTTCGACTTCTCTTTCCGAGTCACTAGGGGTCCGTGAGAAGCTGGGATCTGAGACTGTATTGTCGCTCGACATGATACCTCTAAAAGCTAACAAATGCAAAAAATGCACAAGTTAGACAAACTAAAATACTAAAATCACAACCTAAGGTTCAAAGATCAAAACCTAGGGTTTCCAAAGAACCAAAAACCTAGAAAAGTCAAATCAAGACCATATGCTACCACACAGAGCTTCAACTAATCTAAGTCGAGCGACTATTAGATCCAGTGCCAATTTGATGACACAACAACATTCACAGTATAAAATCTACGAAATATCATTTGAATAAAGCTACAAATCGATGGTATCAAGCACAATCGAAAAAACAATGAAGAACACAACCAAGAACACACATTATTCCAGACAAAAATATCATAAATATTTCTACTAGGTTCCTTACATCAGCATAGAACTAAGTTTCGTGCAAAACAAACAAGAAAAAATAAACTTTCCACTAACCTTGAAAGGAATTAAGGCTAAAACCACTGGAAAATCGATTAAACACCGACAAAGATTTGTGAATATCTCTGCTAAAGAACCAAGCTTTTCAACCGTTGAGTTTTGGAGACCCATAAAAGTGAGAAGTAAAAAACTTAGCGGTTAATGAAACTAAATAAGGTGTGTACAATATTAATCTAGAGGGGGATGAATAGATTTTATTCGATTTTACCCAATTTGCGTGTATGGTTAAGATTACGAAAATATCCCTATCTAGTCAATATAAAATATCAAGTGTATAAAGTGAGGAATTATAAATGACACAAGATATTTACGTGGAAACCCTCATGGGAAAAACCACAGGCTAGTAAATGCGCTACACTCGAACCTCGAATCCACTAATTGTAATAGAGTTTACAACCTAGGTTGACTTTAACCTCTCATGACCTATAACCCCCTACTAATACCCGCGGGCCTATAAAAGCGGACCTAGTCCAGTTTGTTTATGGCCTAAGCAATCTTAGCCACAAGTCTTCTCAATGAAGAGATAATATGGCCTATGTGAATATATGAAATACTCAAAAATGAAATTAGAGTTATGAAACCCTATATGCTTATCCAGGATGACAATATTGCAATTAAAATAATTCTAGATATCAGTAGCTAAATGACATGTCAAAAAGCTTAGTTAAACATAGATTATGAAAACCTAGATAGCTATCACAATACAACACTCAATCAATACATCACAAATAATCTTTATCTTGTATTTAGCATATTATCTAAAAACATACGAGTAATTAGAGAGATATCTTAACATGAAAAACACTAAAATTAGATGAGATTAGTGAAGAGCATACCAATGAAGATGTGATGATGCAAAACCATGCATGGATGCATCCTATATTGTCATGGATGATCCTAGATGAACTTTGATGAAGGAAATGCTTTGAGTGTTTAAAGGTGAGTTCTTGTGAATTTTTTCTCTTGAAAAATGTTCTTAAGGAAAAATATGATTTTTGAACTCTTAAAAACGACCTACAATGAAAGGGGCATATATATATAGTGTAAAAGTGAAGTGGTTCCGTTTTGACAAAATGTAAAAGACCGAAGATTCTGCAGCCACTGATCGCTGAACAAGGGCACATAATACAGTCAACTGTGTTTTGACTGGAATTATGTGGCCTCTTTCTGCACCCTGGCCATCGAACTAAGGGCGCCGAATTTCACCTGATGGTTTTGCGGCCACTAAAAGCCGAACCAAGGGCGCCGAATAGGGACCAGAGCTACTGCTCTTAAATCGGTGGCCTGTTTGTATGGCCAAGGCCACCGAACAAGGGCGCCGATTTGCCCTTACAATGCATCCTAAAAACTAAACAATATGAGCCACAATAAGCAAGATGCAATCAACAAATATGCATGAAGAGGTATAAATAATCATGAATGTACACAAATCAAAACACATACAACATACAAGAATAGGAATTATGCATGAGTTGTGAGTGTGTGCACCTAACCTCTTCAAAGCAAGTAAGCATTTAGAAATTTACCTTTGGTGCTTCTTCTCTTGAGGTCTTGAAAGCCTAAGCTACCCTTACATCAAAACCCCAATATATAGTTTGTCCACAAAATAAGTCAATCAATAAATGAGACCTTACAATCTCCCCCTTTGGCTATTTCGTGACAAAACCACCACTCACATTGATCCTCACAACAAAATTAAATCTAAAGGTCAACAAAGATATTATATATTACAAAGAGATAAGAAAATAAAACTTCAAGTCTTCAGTCTCTTATAGAACTATCAAATCTTCAAAACAAAACAAAAAATTACACTTCTAAAGCAAGTGTATGTGAAGTGATCATGTGAAGTTAAAACAAGTATTTGCATTTAAGTAATTTAAGCACAACATCATGCAATGTATGTTAATGCAACGCTCCCCCTCATTGGGTTATTCCCCCTTAATTTGTAGTCTCCCCAATATGCACAATTGCTACTACAATAGTAACTCCCCTTATCACATTCTACTCACCCTTTTTGTCATGATATTGGCAAAGGAGTAGTCCCCAACCGGGTCACCTTAACAAAGAGAGATAGCAGCATACTAGATATATACATAATCATATAAACCACTTTATGTAACTCAATTAATTGGAGAGAAATAAGGAGATTTATTATAAGAAAATGTGTGAATAAAAATTCTTTACATACAAGACATGTTGCATTCAAGTCCAAAATACAATGGTATTTGGCAAAGCAAATGACAAAGGTTTTCAATAGAATTCAAACCAATTTCACCATTTGTCATGAGAGAAGAAAGGATATAAAGATTTCATTGATTTCAATTTTAAGAGCAACAATATCAAACTTTATAAGCAAAAAATGGCATGAGTGATTTTGCACCCTATTCGATTTTTCCGGTAATGATACCCGTATGATAGTAGCCATGTTTAACCAATAAATAAAGAAAGACATTTAGATTGTAACATCCTTTGAAAGGATACAAGATCCTTTATTCATTTGAGTCTCATAAGAATATCACACATTGTTTTGCATTTAAGAAATAGCAATCATCAATTCATGCTTTTTCAATTTAACATGTTATTAGAATTTCATGCTTTTCATATGTCATTAGCATGTTATAAAAGAATCATCATGTCATGAAGATAACTATAGGTCATTCAAATTGTACTTCCTATGTAGAACTCCTAGTCCAAAAATGCATGTTTGAACATAAATATGACATGGATTGTAATTAAAGCATGGTTCACACTTATTGAAATAAAAACATCTATACATATGTGTAACCAAGCTTACTTCAAGCAATTAATAAAGAAGCATAAGATCTTTCAAATTTTTTGCATGCATCAAGTATGCAAAAGCTTTCTTTGCTTGAGTTCCCCATATAGGTTCAATCACCAAAACTCATCACTCCACGAGACAAATCCCAATAGATCTACTAAGTGTTTTAAATCGAGTAGCATCTAAGGGTTTAGTAAATAAGTCTGCTAGTTATTCATTAGTACCTACATGTTCAAGTACTATGCATTTATTATCAACTAGTTCTCTTATTAAATGATGTCGGATGTCAATATGCTTAGTTCTATAATGTTGTACCGGATTCTTGAAAATATTAATAGCACTTATATTATCACAAAAGAGAGTGAGTGTACCTTAGTTGAATCCGTAGTATACTAGCATTTGCTTTATCCAAAGGAGTTGTGTGCATCCACTCCTCGCGGCTATGTACTCGGCTTCAGCCGTAGATAAGGAAATTGAGTTTTGCTTCTTGCAAAAACACCAAGCTCTCGGTGCTTGTTTCAACCCATACAAAGCTTTTTTGAGGCGATAGACATGGTTGGGGTGGTGAGCATCCATAAACCCCTTGGGCTATTCAACAAACACTTCTTCTTACAATAAGCCATTGAGAAAGGAACTCTTGACATCCATTTGGTGCAATTTAAACTTGTGCACACAAGAGATGGACAAGAAAAGCCTAATGGACTCTAAACGGGCAACGGGAGCAAATGTTTCCTCAAAGTCAATACCCTCAATTTGAGAGTACCCTTGTGTAACAAGTCTAGCCTTGTTACGCACTATGTTACCATCCTCATCGGATTTGTTCCTAGAAATCCACTTAATGCCTATGACATGTGTGCTTTTAGGCCTAGGAACTAGAGTTGAAACCTCATTCCTTTCGAATTGGTTTAGCTCTTCTTGCTTCCTAAGAACCCAAAATTCATCATTCAAGGCTTCATCAACCTTTTTGGGTTCTATTTGAGAGGTGTAGCATGTAAAACTAATAAGATTAGTTATTTGACGTCTAGTCCTAACACCCTCATTAACCTCTCCAATGATGTCATCTTTATCATGGAGTTTCCTAACCCATGAAGCGGGTTCATTAGAGTTCAAGAGAGGAACTCTATCAAGAGGTTGAGTGGCCTCTTCATCAAGGCTAGACATCCCAACATTAAGAGTCTCCACAACCTTCTCCAAGGGAGAGTTATCTTCTCTAGCAACTTCTTCCTCATGGTTAATAGACTTAAGTCTTTCATCATCAATGATAACATTAGATGATTCCATGACACTTCGAGTCTTCAAACTGAAAACTCTATAGGCTCTACTATTCAAGGTATAGCTAATAAATATACCCTCATCACTTTTAGCAACAAATTTGCCAAGTTGATCACGGTCATTTAAAATGTAGCACTTGCTTCCAAAAGAGTGAAAGTATCTAACATTTGGTTTTCTTCCTTTCAACAATTCATAAGAGGTTTGTATAGTGCCGGGCCTTAGGAAAACTCTATTTCTTATATAGCAAGCCGTATTGACGGCTTCGGCCCATAGGTTCCTAGGGACATTGTTACTAAGCAGCATCACACGGGTTATCTCTTGAAGGACCCTATTCTTCCTCTCAACAACTCCATTTTGTCGAGGTGTCCTAGTAGCCGAAAACTCATGGGAGATGCCTAAGCCATTGCAATAGCTTTCAAAGACGGCATTCTCAAATTCTCTCCCATGGTCACTTCTAATCCGTTTAATGCTTTTAATGTTATAATTCATTTCATTTTGAATTTTAGTACAAAGCATTTTAAACTTGTCAAAAGTTTTGGATTTTTCTCTAAGAAAATATGTCCATGTGAACCTAGAGAAATCATCTACACAAACAAAAATGTATCTCTTTCCACCTGAACTCTCAGTTTGTATGAGACTCATAAGATCCATATGGAGAAGCTCTAGGGGCTCCTTAGTGGAGAGATACTTGCCCTTCTTGTGCATGATCTTGGTTTGTTTTCCTTGTTGGCAAGGTCCACAAACACCATTGGCTTTCTTCCCAAACTTGGGAAGGCCACACACGACATTGAACTTATCTAAGATTCGTAGATCACGAAAGTTCATTTGGCCAAGTCTTTCATGCCACAACTCAATTTGCTCATACTTTTGGCACATTGTTTGAGACTGTTCTAGCTTCAAGACAATAGCAATTGTCGTTAGATCTCATACCTTTCAACAAGGTTTGTCCATCGAGCTTCAGGATTAAGCAATCATTTTTGCTAAACAAGACAGAACATCCTTCATCACTAAGATGGGATATGCTTATCAAATTTGCTTTCAAGCCATCAACATATAAAACATTGGATAAGGAGGGTAATCTAGGAATGGAAATGGTTCATTTCCCTACGACTCTCCTTTTGGATCCATCACCAAAGGTGACATGTCCTCCTTCCTCCATGACAAGAGTCTCGAAGAAACTACTTTTTCCCGTCATGTGCCTAGAGCACCCACTATCTAAGTACCAAAAATTAGAAGAATTTACCTTCAAGGGAATTTGTGCAACATGGCAAAAATAAGCGTATCTTCTAATCCACCTAGGTGAAACACTTTTCTCCCTAGTGGTCAATGGTACATGGGCTCTAGATGTCCTAGGATCATGTAAATTAATTCTATCATTCCTATGAACATGCATTATGGCTCTATTCTTTTTCTTCTCAATCATGCTTTTAGTTCTACGCATTTTAATATACTGAAAGCAATTTGGTCTAATATGACCAATAATACCACAATAATGACATGTAGGGATGAAGTTAGGAATCATACCTTGTCCTTGAGCATGCATGGGAGCCTTCCCATGTCTTTGTGGTTGAATTGGTTCATTTCTTCTTCGTTATTGAACCAGTCTAGCTTGCTTCCTTAGTTGCGTTTGCATGATTGGGTTCTTTCCTTTGTGAGCCATTTGTAGAGGAAAGTTGGCTTGAGGAAGTCTTATGGGATGAGCTTGAGGTTGTCTTCTTGGAGCCTCATTCACTTGTACACTATGTGAGCATTGTCCTAGATCAACCTTCTTCCTATAAGTTTGCACCGGTGAAGTTTCTTTCTTGCTCAAGCTCTTGACAAACACGGTCTGGTAAGGAGTAGAGAACTCATTGACATCTTCAAATCCTATACCTCTCTTGTCACAATGACTTTTTCCAACACTTAACATAAGGTCAAGTTTTTCGGTGCTAGAAATCATCATTGTCATTGACCTTTTAACCTCTTCAAGTTCCCTCTTCAAACCTTCTTCATTCCTCCTAGATAAGTCTAACTCCTTTCTTAGCTTATCTTCATTTTCAATGGATCTCACCACTTCTTCACTCAAGTCATCAACCTTGATTGAAAGCTCTAAATTTTCTTCTTTCAACCTTCGAATTTCTCTTTTGTTTTTCAACCTTAAGCTTTCAAATTTGACCATGAAGTCTTCAAGATCAATTTTATCGACACGTCTATTTGTGGATTTATATGAGGAGTCATCTTCACTTGAGTCAATCTCTTTTTAACTCTCTTCCTCTTCTTCACTAAAATCTTTGCTCTTGTGGGAGGAGACAAAGACTATGAAGTTATCCATGAGTTCTTCATCATCTGAAGACTCATCTCCTTCATTAGAGTCATCATTTCCATTCTAAGTGGTGGCCATCACTTTACCCCTCTTATTCTTCAAATTTCCACAATCGGGTGCAATGTGTCCTATACCGCCACATTCAAAGCATTGGATCCCTTTCCTTTCACTCTTCTCTTGCCTAGGCTTAAACTTCTTAAATGGGGCCTTTTTCTTCAAGTCTTGGCCCTTAGATCCAAAACCCTTCATCTCGGACTTGTAGAATTTCTTGAACCTTGTTATCAACCAAGCCATTTCTTCATCCGAGTCATCATTCTCCTCCTTCTCAACTTTGGAGGCTTTCAAAGCAATTCCCTTTTTCTTTTTAGGAGGTGTGGAGGTAGGACCCTTCCTAGACTTATAAGCTAGAAGTCTCCCAATCACCTCACTCGGCTTCATATCTTTATAGGTGCTATCTCCTTTAAAGCCATAACCTTGGACTCAAACCTATCGGGGAGCGATCTCATTATCTTTTGTTTGATCCTCTTATCCACCAAGTTGATGACTTTGGTTAACTATGTCCATCAACTTGATCTCGAAGTCGTTGAAGCACTCATTCTCCTCTATCTTGAGCATCTCAAATTGAGTTTGGAGGACTTGAAGCTTAGAGTCCTTCACTACTTCGGTTCCCTCGTGTGCAACTTCTAGGATGTCCCACACCTCCTTAGCAATCCTAGTGTTTTGAATCAATTTATATTGATTCTCATCCATTGCACATAGGATGGCATGAAAAACACTAAAATTAGATGAGATTAGTGAAGAGCATACCAATGAAGATGTGATGATGCAAAATCATGCATGGATGCATCTTATATTGTCATGGATGATCCTAGATGAACTTTGATGAAGGAAATGCTTTGAGTGTTTAAAGGTGAGTTCTTGTGAATTTTTTCTCTTCAAAATGTTCTTAAGGAAAAATATGATTTTTGAACTCTTAAAAATGACCTGCAATGAAAGGGGCATATATATAGTGTAAAAGTGAAGTGGTTCCGTTTTGACAAAATGTAAAAGACCGAAGATTCTACACCCTTGATTCTGCGGCCACTGACCGCCGAACAAGGGCACATAATACAGTCAACTATGTTTTGATTGGAATTATGTGGCCTCTTTCTACGCCCTGGTCGTCAAACTAAGGGCGTCGAATTACACCTAATGGTTTTGCGGCCACTAAAAGCCGAACCAAGGGTGCCGAATGGGGACTAGAGCTACTACTCTTAAATCGGCGGCTTGTTTCTACGGCCAAGGACACCGAACAAGGGCGCCGATTTGCCCTTACAATGCATCCTAAATACTAAACAATATGAGGCACAATAAGAAAGATGCAATCAACAAATATGCATGAAAAGGTATAAATAATCATGAATGTACACAAATCAAACCACATACAACATACAAGAATAGGAATTATGCATGAGTTGTGAGTGTGTGCACCTAACTTCTTCAAAGCAAGTAAGCACTTAGAAATTTACCTTTGGTGCTTCTTCTCTTGAGGTCTTAAAAGCCTAATCTACCCTTACATCAAAACCCCAATATGTAGTTTGTCCACGAAATAAGCCAATCAATAAATGAGACCTTACAGTTAAGTTTTGGTTTATAAACCAAACACTTAACCACAGACGCCACGTGTCACAACTGCTGCGGTTATTTGATAACCACAGTTAGTTCAAAATTTAAAACCCCAAATAAATGCGCCAAAAACAAGACATTACGTCAGCCATGGGAAACTGAACCACTTCAAGTCCCATCAATTGGACTCCTATCTTAACAATGTACAAAGTTGTCGAACAACAAATCACTTCAAAGAACCGTCATCGAAATCGCTTGACACTTTGTCGACTCACCATTTGACAAAAATGATTTATTAAGAGACGTTCCTAATACCTGTCTTAAAGCAATATCAAGTCTACCGCACAAACGATTCGACTAAAATCACTCTTTAAATTTAGTGATCCCATCTTTAAAGAGTGGGGATAAACTGTGGTAGCCAAAAATGGTCCATAGGCCCAAACGTGAAAAGGCCCAAATCTTCATGCTAAAAACCAATCTAGGTCCACTTATCCCAAATCGACCCAAGACTTGTGCCAGCAAGGCTTGGCCGTCTCAAAACTAAGTCAAAGATATCAGTTACAAGGACTGAGTAACTGACGATTCAAAGGATAGGAAATCTCTCTTAGAATCACGCCTACCATCTACACTAATCAAGGTGAACGCTGGGAGTTAGTCTTTAGCCTATAAATAATAGAGTTCAATGACAGTGAACTCTCTTCGAAAATTCTTGACTAAAAAAAAGCTTACAAGTGTACTAAAATTCTGATCAAATTCACTCTGGCTACCGGAATTCAATCTAAATCACGACCGCGATTCCCACGTTGCAATTGCTCAGCCCAAGCACGCCTAAGACTAATAATCTAACCCCTACTTTCGTTATTTTCTTTATCTTTGCTTATGTTATTGTTCTTTTGCAGGTTCGATTAAGGAGACAACAAATTTCAATCGACAAACTAACTCTTTTGCAGGTTAATAGAGGAGGCGACATCCACTATTCGACAGGATCAACCAAGTTGCCTTAGGCCTAATATAAAATCCAACTTGATCCACATAATCCGTAGGTCGACCCCCTACATATGTTTACTTCGTTTTTTTTTTCTCTAGTAAATACTTATAAAAATCAATATAATAACCCAAAATCAAGACTGTAACACAATAAAATAGTAAATAAAAAGTAACCGAAATAAAAATTTTATAATTGCATCAAAGAATATATCACTAAAACCTCACATTTTAGAAAATAAAACAAACCAAAATCTTCTAGGATTCAGGACTCCTAACTTGATTGAAAAAAAAAAAAAAGATCAAATTTTACTAGAAAATGTAAGTTTGATCTATTTCCAAAACATAAACTTTATTCCTATTCAAACTATTAAAAAATAATAATAATAATAATAACAATATATCTTCCTAAATTGAAAAAAAAAAAACATCAAAATCTCGTCTAAAATAGAAAACTAGCAAAATGGAAGTCAAAAAGATCTTTTCTAGCAAAATAACAGTCATAACAAATGTAGGGCTCATCAATACGGTTCCAATGACAGTTTATAGACCTAAAACGGACATCATTTGACCCTATAACAACCTTTAAGAAATGTCCTATATCAGTTTTATAAAGGGATTTGATGTGTTGTTGTCTTTTGTAATAATTATAATTGTGTTTCCAATGAGTTTTTTTTTTTAATTGAAATTTATAAATAGGTGGTTGCCTCTTGGGCCTACCCTCAAGGCCGGCCCTGGTTAGCATCCTCAATTATTGTATCAACTTTTGGCATATATTTGTGTTTTTTTTTTTTTTTTTTTTTTTTTGAAAGCAGGAAACAACCCTGAAATTATATTGAAATGTTAGTAGAGACAATATCGTGGACAAAGGATGGGCACTCACTGAGCCAAATCTAGTCCTCATAAATTGTTAGTGAACAAATGTCACTATACTCACGAAAGCGTTGCCGGATAGAACATAAACAAACACAATAATAAAGAAAAGATAAGAAAAAGATAAGTAATCAAATCCAATCACACACAACACAAGAGTTTTATGTGGAAACCCAAATCAGGGAAAAAACCACGACTGTCAAGACGACAAGAGAAAGTTCTAATATGTAGTAAATAGCTACAACCACACACTCATGATCTCTCTCTGAATAATACCCCAAACCCGATTACACCCAATGCTCACTTTGAGATTTCTCTAGTATTTTCTATTTTGCTCCATCACTGATAACCTAGTTATTATAGTCTATTTATATGAATTACAAGGAATTTAAGCTAAAAAAGAAATCCTACTCCTATATGTACAAGAATTACTTATTCCACATAAATACTATTTCCTGTTTATGACAAGTCTTCTTTTAAGGAGAAATCTTATTCCTATAATCATAAGAACTTCTAGAAATAACATATTTCTTTTTCCATGAATATTTCATGATTCAATGCATGCTTGTGATTAACTACGATTCAAGTTGTGGTTGGCCACCTGCTTCCTAAACTGTGTTGAACTTGATCATTCAGAAAACCGTGATCCATGAGCCACGTCACCAAGACAACTATCAGCGCAACCACTGTCGGTACCGCTGTTGGTGCCTTTGCCTCTGCCATAATTTACGCCGTGTAATACTTGCTGGAATGTACCGCTCCCTATGCCTCGGTTAGTGCAGCTTGTCCGCACCACGGTTACCTACAGAAATTGTTTCTTCAATTCTTCTTCGATATTCAAGCCTCCCTCAAATATAACCTCATACTCCTAAACGTTCTCACGTCTCTAGGAAGTCTCCCCATTAGTAAATCGAGTTTAGTAATTATTGGTAATTCAAGCCATATCCAACAATCCTCCTTTATGGCAAGAATTCCAAACTTGTCCATAGCTACGATCCTCATTACTGAGAATCAACATACCCACCATTAGGTATAAACACTTCAGAACACCCATCCCAAGATTTCTCCAGCACATGTCAAAATTTACCTTGTTGAAAATTGTGGTGCAACTCCTCACATTAGGTTCCCAAGGATTTCACTCAGCCATCGACATCCTTGTCCACCACACACCTTGCATTACCTCCTAACCAATGCCTATGCGCAATTGTAGACCCACTATCAGCTACATCATTTTCACAGCAACTAGCGGTCATGCCATAAGGATGTTTATGCCATGAGCATCGCTTTAGTCGTCATACTCAAGTAAGGTGATTGCCGGATCACCCTCTTTGGAGCCCTTTGCCGCACTTGTTTTCCTATTTTGACAATCCTTCCTTATGTATCCAGACTGTCCACATCCCCAACAAGTGACTCTCCATTTGAAGTTCCCATTTTTCCTGTTAACCAAAAAGAGCAGAGTTATCAGAAGATTTACATTCACTCTTTAGCCTTTGTTCCTCAGATATTAGTTTGTTCACTACATCTCCAAAGCATGTGGTTGAACTTCCATGCATCAAGATTGGTTTCATGTGCTCATAGGATGATAGGATGATGGAAGGGACCAGATGAGTCTAAGACCTTTGTCTTCTTCATCAATCTTAACTCCAATCGACTATAATTATGAAACTATTCCATTGAGTACTCCTAGATGATTGAAAATTTTCGTACCTTCAGTCATCTACAGCATGTGAAACTGCTCCTTCAGGTAGAACCGGTTGCAGACACTATTAGCTTTATACAATTCTTCAAGCTTCTCCCAAAGTTTTTCCAATGAATATGTTCAATGAATATTTGCAAGAACGTTTTTGACTAGACACAATCATATTGCACTCGCAGCTCTCTCATCCAAATCCTCCTAATCATCATCACTCATCTTGGGTTTTCCAAAACTAGTACTAGCCGTTTCTTTATTAGAATCTCTAGAGCTTTCAGGGTTCACAGGGGTTGACTTGCCCTTCAACGCCTTGTGTAAACCATATTGGATTAATATATCTTTATCTTTAACTTGAACTTGCCACAAGCCAAAGTTCATCTTTCTGTCGAACTTCTCAACATCAAATCTCATCATCCTTTCCATAAAGTTTGTTAAGACCACTATCAAGCAACCGTGACTCTGATACCAATTGTTAGCGAACAAACGTCACTATACGTGCGGAAGTGTTGCTGGATAGAATACAAACAAACTCAATAACAAAGAAAAGATAAGAAGAAGAGAAGTAATCAAATCCAATCACAAACAACACAAGAGTTTTACGTGGAAACCCAAATCAGGAAAAAAACCACTGCTGTCAGGACAACAAGAGAAAGTTCTAATATGTAGTAAATAGTTACAACCACACACTCATGATCTCTCTCTAAATAATACCCCAAACCCGATTACACCCAATGCTCACTTTGAGATTTCTCTAGTATTTTCTATCTTGCTCCACCACTGATAACCTAGTTATTATAGTCTATTTATATGAATTACAAGGAGTTTAAGCTAAAAAAGAAATCCTACTTCTATACGTACAAGAATTACTTGTTCCACATAAATACGATTTCCTATTTATGACAAGTCTCCTTTTAAGGAGAAATCCTATTCCTATAATCATAACAACTTCTAGAAATAACATATCTCCTCTTCTATGAATATTTCCTGATTCAACGAATGCTTGTGATCGATTACGATTCAAGCTGCGGTTGATCACCCGCTTCCTAAACCGTGTTAAACTTGATCACTCAGAAAACCATGATCCATGTGCCACGAAACAAAGATGACTATCACCACGACCATTATCGGTACCGTTGTTGGTGCCTTTGCCTCCACCACGGTTTACGCTGCGTAATACTTGCTAGAATGTACTACTCCCTATGCCGCGGTTGGTGCAACTTGTCCGCAATGCGGTCCGCGCCGCGATTACCTACAGAAATCGTTTCTTCAATTCTTCTTTGATCCTCAAGCCTCCCTCAAACATAACCTCATACTCTCAAACGCTCTCATGTCTCCAGGAAGTCTCCGCATTGGTAAATCGTGTTTGGTAATAATTGGTAATTCAAGCCATATCCAACATAAATTTCTTGTGTCGTTTTTTTTTTCCCTTCTTATTGCTCTTATTATCTGCGTGTGTGATTTAGATTTGCGTATTATGTGTTTGCAGATTTTTCTACAACACCATACACATTAAAAATTTAGTTTTTGCTAGAAAGGAAACTTAATTCCCTCCTACCGCTAAAGGAATTGAGTTCCCTTTCCCAATTCCTTTTTCAGGGCGCGTCTATTAATCAAGAATGAAAAGAAGGGAACTTGATTCCTTACGTGGGAGAGATGAATTAAGTTTTTTTTTTTTTTTTTTTCAGGAACTTAATTTCTTATTTGTGTGTGGTATCACATAATTTACATATATCTTAGTGGTGCAAAATTTGTTAGAAATCTCATAATTTTTTTCTCAAAATAAATGATATTTATCAAAAACCTTCCTTGTAGGAGAAAATTTTCAATATATAAATAACTAATCAAATGTGTTTTTAATATTACATAATATGATTTTAACATTCAAGTTCGTACAACTATCAAGGATTCTCTCCTCTTTTTATCTTAATATATGGAAGATCATTGAGTCTTTTGGTTGTATAAATTAGCATGTAACTGGTGTGGAATTAAAGGGTTTCCATAAGGATATATTGGTCATACATTTGAAGTTTCTTTAAGTTAATTGTCCTCACAAACAAATGTCATGTTCTATGATCTATATACAACGTGGTTGATGAAGTCCTGATTTATACAGAAAAAAAAAAAGAAAAGAAAAAAAAAACCCACATGGAGTGGCATGTGAGGAGGACACTAATTCAATCAATGAGAAAACATTGGTGGTCAATTTTCTTTCTTGTTAAGAGTCATGTGAAGATCCTTTGCTGATATTGTTGTTGCGGACTTTCTTTACAGAGTTTAGGTATATATATTTAGATTTTTATTTTCATATATATATATATATGTATTTACTTTATATTTTAATTTGCCTCCTGCTATTTAGTTAATTAGATATTAATATAATATCATGGTAAATTTTAATACAAGTGTTTATGAGTTTGAGTCCGACTGTCCGATAATATATATTTTGCATCCAGATCTGTAATTGTAAATTCGAAGATTTTACAACTATATTGTACTAGCTAGAATTTAATACATATCATCACTAAATCTCAAATTGAAAGATTTATTGATATATATGCAATCAGAAATTATTTATTAGAATAAAAAACAAAGTGGGAGAACATGAACCATATACAGTACGTTTATATATAAGATAAGAGGTAGCTAGACAAACAACTGCCAAATAATTAAGTTTCGATTTGGATTACAAAATACGAAATAAGAGATTTGGAAACATCAAAGATACCCCAGAATAATCCTGAAATCGAGAAGCTGTTGGTTGTTGGCAAAAACTTAAGTTGGTCGGTTGAAAAGCATTGTAGTAGTAAATATAGCTCAGAGAGAGTGAGAGAGAGAAAGACGGGAGAAACTTCGATGACCAACATATCATCATCAGTCATCCGTCCGTCCATCCAATAACATTATGTTTTGTATGTATTACTTCAAATGGATTCATATCTTTTTAGGAAGTGGTGATTGGTACATTCGCCGGAATAATATAATCAACAAGCTAAGTACAAGAAGCAGAAGCATTACTCCTCTAAAATGTTAATATACACTTGTAAATATAAATGACGTTGTACGTCCGTTCCATGGAAACAGAAAGAGATTGGATTATAGTAACTAGTAATACGTGACACTGCAAGACAAAACTACAGTAGATACATCTAAAGAGTGAGCAACTATGTCGCCTTACCTTGGAACAAAACTACAATAGATACATCTCATGATAGTTGCACATTTTACCCCGAATCCCCATTTTCCAGCGTCTCCATCCATATTTGGGGAAATTCTGCGCGGGGGTGGGGTGTGAATGGGGATGATTATCATCCCCAAATTGAAATGGGGATGACCCCATCTCCATCTCCATTTCCCCATTTTCCCCATAAATATGTTCAAACGGGGATGGGGATGGGGATGGGGGGAGGTCCCCATCCCCATTTCCCCAAAACATATATAAATATAATTAGAATATATATTTTTTAATTTTTTTATTCTTTATTTTTTTTTTATAATATATAATCATCTTATTGTATTGTACTGTTGTTTGTAGGCTTCAAAGTAAATTGAGTGGAGATTTTTCAAAGTACTGAGCAATGAATTGGCTGTTAATATGTTATATGAAGTTTTTTTTTAAAAAAAAAAAAAAAATCGTTTGTGTTACTTCATATATGAAGTTGGCTTAGTTAGAAACTTTGAATTATTTGAAACACTTTATTTTGTATTTGTAATGCACTAATGGAATGTTTGTTTTTTTTTTTTTAGTATAATTTGTAATTTTTAGTTAAATGGAGAAATGGGGAAACGAGGAAAAGAGGAAAACAGAAAAAAAAAAACGGGGAAAAACGAGGAAAATAGGGAACTGGGGTTGGGGATGGATACACCTCCCCCCAAAATTCCCTATCCCCATTTTCCCCCCTTGGGGGGGTGGGGGGGTGACTTATATTCATCCCCATTCCCCAAATGTACATCTCTACTCATGAAGTATACATGTTACAAATCTCCTGAAATAATCAATTAATGTGATTAATATTGATTTTTAATAATCAATTTATTATAATTAAAGTCAATTTTCGTGAGGCATGTAGAAGGATTGACATACGTTTATTTTCAATTTAATTTAATTTTAGACATGAGTTACTATTGTATTATAATATGTTGTTTATAATTTATATATATGTGTGTTATGAGTATTCAAATAATTTTATTTTTTTCTTTCTTTATTATAAAATAATGGGTTAAATGAATCAGTTTCAGAGTACCCATTAAATTAGCAAATGAGTTTTGATTTACATTTTCAAACCCAACAAGCTAACAAATGGGTTTGGATTGAGTAAAATTTGACTCGATCCATTTATCTTTCCATACGTATTCGATTCGATTCGACCCATTACCAGTTCTAGCAAATAGTATACTCTATATATGACTCTTTTTCTTTTTTTTAGGGAACCAATGGATTACAAACAAGCACGATGATCAGCCGCAACAAAGGAACTAACACAGGGAGGAACTCCTCCAGCCAAAACATGCCCTTAACACAGGAGAGACCGTTTTTAGCTAATACATGAGCTACCTGATTAGCCTTTCTGAGAACGAAATTAACTGACACACAACAAACCTACTTCCACAAGGCATGAATATCATCAATAATAACCCCAACATCAAAGGAGAGATTTCCGGCTATTGATCCAACCAACCACTGCTTCAACATCACAATCAATCCTACAAGGAGTTAATCCCGAGTCAGCAGCCAGTTGAAGGCCCCAAAGAATGGCTCATGTTTCTGTCACTTGTGGAGAGAAAATAGCTTCGATCCTTTTAGAGCAAGCAGCCATAACAAAACCATCCGAGTCATGGATCACAACCCCAAACCCCACCAAACGACCAGTCGCATCAATAGCATCGTCACAATTAACTTTGTACAAACCTAGATCAGGGGGGACCCAAACAAGGTTTCGGGGTGTAAGGATAGCAGGCATCCTACCATTCACCAAGTCAACAATATGAATTTCATCAAGGAAACTACGAGCCCATTCCACCACATCTACCTCCATCTTAGAAGCAGACTCGTGAATAGCAGCATTACGGAGGGACCATACTTTCCATAAACACACACAAAACAACACCAAATCCTCCAGCTTCAATCGCATAAAACAATCAAGAATGAAGTCAATAAAAAAAGAGCTTTTCTTTCGTGACTACTAGAAAGTTTTGGTTATCAATATGCACACATCAGCTTTAGGTTGATGCAACTCCAAAGTCCATAGAGGATAGATTCACTTTTCCACTTGCACATCGAAGATAGCCTATCCACTGACATTTTCTGCTGAGCCAAAACCTCAAAGAAAGGGAGCATATTGTTGCAGGCCCTCCAAAAAAAAAAAAAAAAAAATCTTAGAGAGAAGTTAAAGTTTCCACAAAGCTTTCCACTAGGAAATAGAAATATTTGAGAAGAAATCATAGTTTGACGAACCTGTATTTGAACGAATGGAACATCCCACCCAATAACCACTCTTTGTAGTATACGAACCCTTTTGAACATAGTGCCACTAAAGAGAGTCCTTTACTCGGTTTTTCCCAATAGGAATGCTCAGGATAGCTGTTGTATCTTCCTCCAAAAATGAGCGATTTATCAGCTTTATATTCCACATCCCAAAGGAAGTTAACAATTGATCAACCGTCGCATTTTCACCCAAAATGGGAGGGGAAAAATGACTGAAGGTAATGGGTCTTGGTATCCACCGGTTTTTATAAATGCAAATCTTAGTGCCATCTCCCACTCGCTATCGAGTTCCTGCAATAATAATACCCTTCCCCCACATCAAACTTTTCTAGATGAAGGAAGCTATAGGCTTAATTTTCGTATCAAAAAACTCACTATCAGGGAAATAACACCCTTTTAGAACGAGGGCAGCCAAGGATTTTTCGTTGGACATAATCCGCCAACAATGATTTTCTAGCATGGATTGATTAAAAACCTCCAAATTTATGAAACCCAAACCTTCTCTCTCTTTGGTCTCACACATCCTGGACCAAGTACACCAATGGATCTTCCTAGTTGTTCCTCTACTCCCCCACCAAAACCTGGCGTATAAATGGTAGATCTCATTTAAAAAGCACTTAGGAAGCTGAAAAAGGTTCATTGAATAGGGGGGATGGATTGAAGGACAGCCTTGATCATAACTTCCTTCCCACCTGTCGAAAGAAACTTATCACACAAGCCTTTGATTTTGTCCCAAATTCGGGTGGTAATCTCATAGAAGATTTCCTTCTTCTTTCTCCCTGTAAAACAAGGTAAGCCTAAATACCTTTTATGGCAATCCACTATACTAATGTCGATAATAGTAGCCAGTTGAGCATAGTTCGGAAGGGAGATAGAAGGGCTGACCACACATTGTCGATTTTTCAAAATATATAATCTGACCCGAGGCTTTTGCATAGGTATCTAAAATACTTCTGATCAAAATACAATAGGAGACCGTAGCAGTGGCAAAAACGAGACTATCATCCACAAATAACATATGGGATATAGTTGAGCCATTTCGACTACATTGAAAACCCTGTAAAGCCCCACTACCAACCGCTTGGTTGATCAAACTAGAGAATCCTTCCACACATAACAGAAACAGGTAGGGAGAAAGTGGATCGCCTTGGCGCAGCCCCCTCGTCTATTTTATATCACCACAAATGTCTTCATTCGGCGCAAAGGAATAAGAGACCGATGAAATACAATGCATTACCAAACTGACCCATCGCTCAGAAAATCCCAATTTCCGCATCATCCTTTCAACAAAAATTCATTCCACGCAATCATATGCCTTGGACATATCCAACTTGATCGCCATGGAACCTTGGTTCCTTTTCCTTCTCTTAATTATATGCATGCATTCAAACCCAATCAAAATATTATCAGAAATTAACCTTCTTGGGATAAAGGCACTTTGTGCCTCGAAAATTATCCCATCTAGCGTAAGATGGAAGCAGTTGGCGATAGTCTTTGCCACTATCTTGTAGAGGACATTACACAGACTGATTGGCCTGAAATCAGTAATCCTCTCCGAGACTTTCTTTTTTGGGATAAGCGTAATCAGAGTGTCATTCATATTTGCCATATAATTTCCATTATTTAAGCAATCCAAGCAGGCTATAACCACACTTGAACCCACCGTATCCCAAAATTTTTGAAAAAATATTGTTGGGAGACCATCCCTGCCCGGTGCCTTTATCGCACCCATACCAAAAACTGCCTTTCTGATCTCATCTTCTGTAAACGCGGAATCAAGGAAGCTACTCATAGAAGAAGAGAGCTTTAGCTAAACCCCTTCTAAGATTACCACCATATCGATCTGAGCATGCTTAGAAGATTTAAATAGCTTACTAAAATAATATATGATAATACATTCCATACCGGTTTTTGAATCATGCCACTGCCCATCATCACCCATGAGACCACTAATCTTGTTTCGGGTTTTTCTCACCGTGGCCTTCATATGGAAAAAGCGCGTATTTTGGTCCCCACATTTAAACCAATCAATCATCGACCTTTACCTCCAATAGCATTTCTCGCTTTCCAACGCAAATCTAATTGGGCTTCAATTCTCAGGATTGTCTTCCATGAGCCATTTCTAATATTGTCATAGACATTCTGTAACTCCATTTTTTTTTTTTATTAACAATAATCTTTTTGAGCCGGTATCTACACTGCTTGTTCCATATATCCAGATAATGACCACAAACCTGGATGTTGCCATTGACGCCCTCCATCGCACTTAGACCTGACCTCTCTTATCCGCCCAATTTTAAAAAATCAAATTTTTGCAAGTTAAATCCTCAATCCAACTTCCTCGAAATGGAAACGTCTTCTTCTAATCACCTCTCCAACCACCATCAAGTTATCCTTAAATTTCAGAATAATTGGCTGGTGATCGAACTGCTAAAAAGCAAGGTGAGAGACTTCAAAATTATGGAATAACCGTTTCCACACCAGACTGCCAGTGCATCTATTAAGTCTTTCGTGTATCATAGCTTCTCCCTATCTTTTATTACACCAAGTAAATTGAGGACCAACGAACCCCAAATCTTCGAGGCCGCAGTTGTCAAAAGTTTCACGGAATCCAACCAGATGTATCCACTCCTTTGGAACTCCCCCCAGCTTCTCAGAAGCATCCAACACTTTGTTAAAATCACCCAAACAAACCCAAGGGAGAGTTGACATACCTGCAAGCCTTCTCAGCAACTTCCAAGAGTGACATCTTTGACTAGCATCTGGATTGTTATAGAACCCAATAAGCCTCCACCACTGACTACCCGAAGACCCCATCCGCACATCTATGTGAGCCACCAAATAGCTCAAAAGAATGACATTAACACTAGCAGCCTAGAATAAACACAAACCACCTTACTTCCTAGAGCAATTTACCACTAATTTTCCCACAAAACCAAGTTTAACGCGCAATACTTCCATCCTAGCATGGTCTGCTTTAGTTTCCATCAGAAATAATATATCTGGTTAACCTCCTACTTTTGGGAGAGCAGGGAATTAAACGCTCGGGAACTACCCAACCCCCAAGCGTTCCAAGACATGATTATCATTTGGAGCGGCGGGTCAATGGAGATTGACCGACCAATATTTCTACTTCAAAAGCTCCCACATCTGCTGGTGAAACCAAACCCCTAGTAACATCCACAGAAGAAACACATTCAACAACACACTCACTATTCTTCCCATCTCTATCATCATCCACAACCAGAAAGTCAATTGTCTTCCTCGCTTTCTTGCTTCCTAAATTAACTAACTTCTACACCGATTCTACTTTTCACTTCCCACAGCGAATCTCTGATTTCTTCTCAAAGACCCCAGAATTCCCAGAAGGAGTAGATATGATTCTTCTCGCCCCATTAAAACCACCCACCACCCGAGAAGGCTTAGGATCCGATCCATTAGAAAGACACAAGCCCTCATCAAGCTAGATAGAAGTAGATGTTTCATAAACAAGCCCATCCATCCCAGAGCCCAGTTTGGACATAAAATACCAACTTGGAGCAAACTTATCTATATATGTATTTCCTAATTAGGTCAATTTTGCTATTCTTTATTGAGCAGAATTAGTCAGATTCTTGGTGTTTTGGAATCATGTTTTCAAAGCAATCACTTCATAAAAAATAGAAGTTTAAAAATTACAGTTGATTCTTCTTTCTCAAGACTATTCTAATTGCTTTTTTTTTTTTTCTATCAATTCTTGACCTAGTATAAAAGTTAAAAGTTTTTTATGTGTAGTTACTTAGTTTAACACACATTCTTAATTCACGACTTGGTTTCTATTGTAATAAAATATGCATAAAGTTTCTACTAATGTTCATATAAAATTATGGAGTCAATTAAATACTATTCAATATGTTAAGTTGGATTCTAAATGTATCATTAAAATGATTAACTTGATTTTTATTTTTATTTTCGTCTCAATAGATGCCGGCACATCAATTCTCTTATAATCTAAACTTTAGATAAATATAAATCAAATAAATTAAAGATGATAAAAATTCCAAATAATAGTATATAAAAAAAAAAATGCAAATTATATACACCACCACCCCTCAAATTTTATATCATGTATTTATATTCTTTTTAAATCTATTTTTCTTCAACATTTTTTTTAAGATAAAAAAACTTAGATCAATAACGGACCATGTCCAAGATTTACCCCATCTATTCAACATAAACATTATTCAATATTTTTTAAAAAAGTATTTTTTGCTTTACATAAACAGTATGAGAAAAGATTCAAAAGAAAAGGAAAAGAAATAAAAAGTGATTGAATAAAAACAAGTGGGTATTATTATTATTGTTGTTATTATGAGTTATCAAGATATTTTTGGAGGCAAGAATGATGAATATCTGTCAATGCAACATGCCCCCATGTGCCCCCCACATGGTCAAGAACATGAAATATATCAGTAATGCCCCATATATATTTTTAAAAATAATAATAATAATCTGACAACGATATTAGATTAAAGTTCAGCTGGAATTGACGAAATTAACTGCTATAAGCATGGTTCAGAATGTAACTCCTACTATACGAGGGGAGTCTCCCCACATTATTTTATGATTTAATGAACAAATGTAAGATTCAAATCTTAATTACAAACGTAAAAAAGAAAGTTGACAATTACTTTACTAAGAGTGGATGAACAAGTATTTTATTTATTTATTTACCTTTTAGTTTTTAGCACTTCCTTAATAGACATTAAAGCATCTCCAATAAAAAAGTGGTTTACATTTCAATAATTGTTGACATGTCAACACTATTGAGAGACTTACTTCCTACATGGCATAGAAGTATATTTGTTAGATAGCTAAATAAAAATCTGTCTACAATGTTTCTGCTTAAAATATTAACTTATTAATGACATGTCTAATTATTTATTTATTTTTTATTATATTTTTAATAAAACAACTTTCTTAATAATTTTTGTATTTATCTCCGATGCAATTAATATTATTTTTTTTACCATATCAACTTAACATTGAAAAACAATAATTGCATTGGAAAGATATATTTAAACACGGTATCTTTTTGTCTTATTTGACATCTAAATTTTTCTCAATTCATTGTATTATTGCTTCAGAGATGTTCTTACATCTTGCAATTCAAAAATCATAGCCAATCGTTCCTTCACTCGTCTTTTTAAAATCAAACAACAATCTTCTCCATGTATCTACTACTATAATATATAGAAGCTAATGATTGTATTATTTGCTTTGAACTTCACAATCAGCATCAATATATTTGGTTTTGATAGATCGAGAATGGAGATAGTAATATATTTGGTTGGTGGTTGGTCTTTGCTTAGGCAGAGTTGTGGTGTAAATAAGTGTGTCAGCAAGTTTGTTCAAATGGCATGTGGTGAAGTTAATGATATGCTGCAATGCACATGCAATTGCCCCCCATTTCTCTCCTTCTCAATTGTTGCAATTTGCAAGTAGACAAAGAAGTTTGTTTGCTCACCATTCATGAGCCCACCTTAAAATGGAGCTATTTTTAGTTTGTATATGTACATAAATAAATAAATAAATAAATATAACAAGCAAGATCACAAGTAAAAATGTCATATTGAGTTTTGTAGGACTTGCAGGATTAAACCAAGTTATTCTTATTATTGTTTGATTATCAATTTAGATATTAGCTGGATTTATCCTTCGAATATTTAGTATTTATCATTTGTTAGGTTTATTAGATAGCTGGTTTCTCTGTTCTATTGAATTCTCTATTCAAAAAAAAAAAAAAAAAAAAAAAAAAAAAAAGTTTTTACGTTACTTCTTCATCTCAGCTACTATATAAATAGCTAGTCGTATTTTCATTATTTAATATCAAGTCAATTAATAGTATTTTCATTATTCACTATCTTCATTCTTGAACAATAGGCCAATGTTAGACGTTCCAATTTTTTTTCCCATATTCTGTCCCAAATTATATAATATGTGAGGTCAGTAGCGAATGTAGGGGGGCCCCATAGGGGCCATGGCCCCCCACCACCACCCCCAACCAATAAAAATAAAAATAAAAAACCTATTATACATAAAATCTGAAATTATATATATATAGTAGGTAATAATATTCTTTTGTCCTTTATTATTTTAATAATATAAATTAACTTATAATTTTTGTTTTCATAATTCTAATGACCATGAAAATAGGAGATAAAATCAATTTATTTTAATATTTTAATTTTCTATTATATATGAGTAATGCTAGGTTTCCCAAAAAAATTTCCAAATTCTTTCTCAAATGTATGTAGCACATGAGGTGTCAACATCTTGTAAATCATGAGATTATGTGATGAATAATGTTGTGAATAATGTGATGTCGACACCTCACGTTCTACAAACATTTGGGAAAGAATTTGGAAAAAAAAAAATTTGGAAGCCTAGCATTACTCATTATATATATAATATATATATTTTTATATAGATTTTACTAGAACAAACTAAGCAAATATTAAACTCTTATAGTGACTACCTTTATTATTTATTTTGTTATGTTAAATATTAATCTGATTTTGATAAATTTACTTTATTAGTTTATTATTTAAATTTTCTTCAAAATTATTATAAGTTAATTTGGTTTGACATGAATATAATAAAATTAAGTTACAAGTATGTAAATAATTGTGATTTAAATATACCAATGGTATAATGATATTTTAAATTTTTAATTAAGATATTGAAATTTATATTTTATAAAATGGGAACTATTAAAATATATTTTTTCAGTTATGCATACCGTTAAAAATAGGCATAAATTTTACAACAAAATAAAATATGTTTTCTCATAAACTCTTTGATTATGTAATTGAAATGAAAATTAAGAAGAAAATTATATTGATTTGGTTATAAATAATTTTCTAGATATGCAATAGACATGTTACATTTTAATTAGTTAATGTTTATTTTATTTATTTATTTGTATCATTATTTTTAACATCAAACGGTATCACATTTTGTTGAAAAGTATCAGGTGAGGGATTCTGTATTTTTTCTTGTACATGATTCCTACTGACCTACAATATTAGTTTTTGTTTCAGCCCTCCCAAAGCCAAAATCTTGGCTTCACCTCTACGTAAGGTGTCAGCATCTTATAAATCATGAGATTATATGGTAACTTATATGATGCTAACACCTCACGTGTCACATTATTTGGGACAGAATTTGAGAAAAAAAATTGAAACGTCTAGCATTACTCATTTAATTATTGGGACAAGTTTGTAAATGAAATAATGATTTGTTTTGTTAATTTTATTCATGTTTTAATTTCTAGATATTAATGCTAATTTAATTTAATTGAACTAAATTATATTTAGAATCAAAACGGATTAGATTTAGGTTTTGAGCAATTGGATTGGATGGAATTTAATCCAAATTACAATCCGATTAAATTAGATTAGATCATATCTAAATTAGAATTGAATCTAGTTGGATTGGATCTCACAATAAAATTCTATGAATTTGATTCGTCCCATAATATGGGAAAATTTTTAAGTAGCTCTATTTTATCGGAATATATCTTTTACTTTTAGATTTTAGTTTATGGAAAAGTTCAAATGGACGGGACGTACAATGCATATTTAAATCATCATTATAAATTACTATAGCGTACCCCAAACCAAAAACATAATTACTCAATAGTTAAAATGAACACAATGCCCATCAAACATACTAATTATTTAATAATTAATACTCTTAGAATTTAATTGAACAAATAATATTAAAAAAGGAAGAAAGCTAAGAGTGAAGAGAGGGAGGATGGTATACAGCGCAAGGTGCGCACTTTTGTGAAGGCAGCGCAGGTTTGGGTCACGTGCAGTGGTCAGCGAGAGCACATGGCGATGGGACAAAAAGGTTTCAATTTTCTAATAATCAAAGGCAGAGATTGCGCTCTTTTTTGACTTTTCTGCCCCCTTGTGGACCCCTTATCCACAACCTACTTTTATAACTAGTAACTACCTCTGCTCTGTTAAGTGTTAAGTATTAACTTCCCTCCCTAACCGCGAGGTGGTTGCTTTGTGGTCCAAAGTTTAGAATAAAAATCTTCTATCATTGTTCCTACTCTTAGTAATTACATTGTGGTCAGTCATCAGGGCGCTAGCTCAGCTGGTGAAAAATGGGTATAAGGTATGGGTAACTCTCAGATCAACAGTTCAAATCATATCCAAATGAAAGCAAGTTCTGATTTACCCGTTTGTATCTTTGTGTGGTCGGAGGTATGGGTTGAGGTTTTCTATTTATCTTACTCCATAACATTCAACAAATAGACCGTCAGAACCAACAAGTTGATTATAGGTGTGTCACGCAGTTGGGGAGGACAAGAAGATGGGTGTTTGGACGAAGTATTCGTCCAAAATCCTCGATACCACCAAAAAAAAAAAAAATTCCCTCCCTCCTCTCTGTTTTCATTTTTCAATGCACCGTCGCTGTCCTTTTCGTAAATATTATTTTTTAATATAATACCACCGATCACTTTTTCTTTTTAATAATGTTTGAGTATTGATGATTGTCTAAAATATTGACCTCATTAACGAGAGTGTAATACGTAATCTAATTTATGAGATAAATGTAAAAAGTAAAAGAAAAAAACCCACGTGTTACATTTCTATTGATGGGTTAGTATTTTAGGTATTGACTTGTCGATAGCCGAGAATTATTATTATTTTTTTATTTTTTTTTTATTTGGATACTTCCCATCGCATAAACCAAGAAATGAACTTTCTTTTTTGAGGGAAAGAGACATGAAAACAAAGATAATGAGTATTATTTGAGGAAACCTATTTAATTAATAATAATGACTTTTAAATGAATTCAAAATTAATTAATTATCTTTATTTTTTAAATTATTATTATTATAATTAATTAGGGATTAGAGGAAGGTAACACAACTTGAATCTACATTTTTAATGTTATAACGTGAATAGCATACTGATGAACTAATCTTATCTCGTTTATTTTGTTTATTATGCATTTTGGGTGAATTTAATTGTCTTCCATTTAAATTCATTTGACACTACAACTATTTATAATAATTGTTTGATTTTTATAATCCAAGATTATATTTAAATATAATCCCAATTTTATTTGAATTTATGATGTAAGAATCATGATATTTTTTTTGAAAATATATAAGAATCATGATTACTACATCTCACAAGCAATAAATGTTATTTCAGGTCTGATTGTTCATAAATATTTGGCAAAATCCTTATATTATATATATATATATATATAAACTATTATACTAGATCGAGATCTAACATTAATATAAATCTTGTAGATCAACAAATCTTCTGGTGAAGCTTTTTCTTACAATTGTCAATTATAGAATTTATGTAAGAATCTAGTTAGCTACTCAATGTTTAAAATCTATATCTTATTTATTATTAACTCAACATTGCCAACAGAGATGTAGTTCAGCTGGTAGATGGACGAGCTTGGGGTTTGGGTAAATGATTTATAGATCAATGGCTTGAATCTTACTAATAACAAAAGCTCTTAAAAAAATATCCGGTTTCGAATTAATAGATATTGTTTATTATCAACTCAACATTAATTAAAGTTATAATATCTTTATAGTTAAATCGACTTGATATCGAGTTAAAGATTATAAATTCATAATCCTAATCCAATTTTGGATGGAACATACGGTATTTACAAATTCTTTAGTTCCACTTACCAAAATAAATCTTGAACTAAATGAAGCCAAATGAATCTTAAACTAAAATATAGACTTTTTATTAAAGGTTGTTGGTGATTGGGATCAGTTGATACATCAGGACATCTCAGAAAAACTAAAATATAGATTTGATAAGCTAACTAGAAGCTAGAATAAGTTATTAAGCTAACAGTGGCGATAACTCGAACATGAAGGTTTGTTAGTACGGTCTTATTAAAAAAAAATAGTAATTTGATACTCTTCTTAGTTCTTACTCTTAATTGAAAAGTTATTATCACTTACTAGTCACTGTATCCTTCTCCTCTTTTATTCATTAACAAATAACAATGAATGAATAGCTTGATTATTTTTAGCTAATAATAAATTTTTTATTTTTTTGGGTACATATAATCAAGGCATTAATTGTGGGAGAATTCATTTTTACAATTATCCCAAAATATATATTTCCTTTTCCTTTTCCTTTAACAATATCCTATAAAACACAGATGACAAAAAAAAAAAAAAACACTAAGAAAAAGACATTTGCAATCAAATCTCAAAAGCTCATAAACGATCATCATTAAATCTGAGTGTACACGTGTCTTTCACTTGAAAAAAACACAGTACAATATGTACGAGTAAAAAACACACAAGAAATTCTCTATTGAATACAATTTTCGAGATTCTATTTATACCTTACACCAGAAATCAATTTTTTTTCAACCAAACCCCTCTCTCTGTTTTCCTTCACCTGCCCTGTTTTTATTTTTATTTTTATTTTTATTTAACTCTGCAAAATTTTCCCACTTAAGAGGGGTTTGTTTCTTGGAAAACAAACACACCATGGCCAAGTCTGTAGCTTTCTTCCTCCTAACTCTCCTCGCCATCTCCATGCTCCAAACCATGGTAAGATTTTCACTCTCTCCCTAAAAAGCACTTTTTCTGTAAGTGCTTGTGACAAATGACAAATGACAAATGACAAATCTTTCTCTGTTTTTTTTCTTTTTTGTTGTTGTAGGTCATGGCTTCTAATGGTCGTGGAGGTCACCACTACGATCAGGTACTGATTAATCAATCTTTGATTATGTTTGATGTTGTTAATGTGGGTTGTTGAAGCTCTTGGATCTTGAACTTGGATGTGTTTTTTGACAACATTTTTCATGTTTTTTGTGATTTCAGAGACGTTATGGACCTGGGAGTCTCAAGAGCTATCGTAAGTAGTTCAACTTTTTCTTCACCATAAAAAAAAATAAAATAAAAAAAGCTTTTGTTTTATTTAATTTTGAAGTGAAATGTGAAAATTGAGCAGAATGTGGAGGAGAGTGCAACAGGAGATGTGGGAATACACAGTACCACAAGGCGTGCATTACGTTCTGTAACAAATGCTGCAAAAAGTGTCTGTGTGTGCCTCCAGGGTATTATGGGAATAAACAAGTTTGTCCTTGCTACAACAACTGGAAGACCAAGGAAGGAGGACCCAAGTGCCCTTAGAAATCCACCCAACTTCCTCATTTCCTAAATTGCCCCTTTAATCATCATGTTTTTGTCTTTAATTACTTGCTGCTGCTGCTGCTGCCCTTACTAAAAACTCAATATGTTTTTGGGTCACTCCTTGAGGACTTTGATTTCCTCTAAATGAAAGTGGCTAGTCTTTATTAATTATTATCATCAATGAAATTCATTTTCTATTAGAAGCATTTGTTTTTACAATATTTGCTTCTTGTTCTTCTATTTTGTGTATAATAGTGTTTGAAAATTGGGATCACATATACAAGATTTGTTCATACAAACCTTAAAAGCAAACCAATGGCGCAATTGATGTCAAGGTGTATTTGGGAATGTTTTTGTTGGGAGTAAAATCATAGTTGATGTTACCATTATACTGCTTTTCAAGTAAAGTAACAGAAGCAGCTTAATTTGAATAGACCAAACTCCAAAGCATGAACATTTGCTATAGAATTGATGATACAGTATCAAAATGACCACTTGATTTGAAAGTTATTCTAAAATGACCATTTTTAGTTAATTTTGTGACACTAAAGGTCTTTCCATCCAATTAGTGGTATTTTAGTAAATAAGAGGATGCCATTAATTTATTTTACATGTTTTTTGGAAATCAATTTTTTCAATGAGTGACATTTTTGTAAATAAGTGGATGATATTAATTTATTTTAGATGTTTTTTGAAAATCAATTTTTTCATTTTTGAAAAGAATAATTATATTTAGTGTGTGTAAATTTAATAGCATTTTGATAGTATTCCGATAGTCATCGGTTTAGTTATCCCTTTGCTATATATACCCTACTGCCACATGTGCCCGGAAATTATGGGTGAATAGCAAAACTCATGGCAAGTGAAACATGGAGGTGGTGGTGGAGCCAAACAATTATCTATCATGGTCTCATGGGCATAGAAGAATGGGCTACTCATTCTGCTTTTTGTTTTGAGTGGTGCTATTGACACACCCCTTATTGGTCTATTTATGCCCCACTTCTTTAATTATTTAGTATTATTTTTTTTCCTTTATCAAAATTACTAAAAGAGACACAATTTAAGAAGAAAAAAAAAATTCTATAAAGTAAATCTAATAAAACCCCACATTCACTTTTTTTTTTTTTTTTTTTTTTAAACCCAAACGTTCTTTTAATCAATATTAAAAATTCTACAAACAATTAAAAAATATAAATTATACTTTTATATTCAGTTAAAATAAAAAAACACAATGTTTTTGTTGTCAGTTTCTTTTGCTTTGTATTTTCATTGGCTCCTGTTTGTTTTTGCTCTTCTTGCCTTTCTTCTTTGAGAATAAAGTTTACTGTTTTGAAAAGAAAAAAAAATTGTTGGTGTTGCGTGTGTTATAACAGAGAGAGAGATATATATAGCAGTAGAGAAAAAATAAATTTGTTCATGGGAGGTGAGAGAAAGACAGACCAATAAATAAAGATATTAGAGATGTGGTGTATTAAGTTTGAAAAATAAGTAAAAGGGTGGTTTTGGAAATAAATAAAATAAATTAATAAAACCATTTAACTTTATTTAATTAAATCAAAATTTAAAAAAGTGGAGCATAAATAGATTAGTAGGAGGTGTGCCAATAGCACCACTCTTTTGTTTTTTGGAGACATTGTGGGCTCCACAATGTGAGCATTGACCAATTGACCATGCAGGAATGCCGAATGCACCACCATCACCCTCACCCTCATTTCTCATCCTAATAAAAAAGCACATGCTTCCACAAACAAAAATCTGGGTTTTTCAGACTTCCCTTATCAGAAATTATTTATAAGGGGGGTTATATTGACATCCTTTAAAAAACGTATTTACACCCCTTTCTGTAAGCACATCCTAAAATATTTTAAAAATCTATATTTTATAAATAAACCCTATTTAATACCCAAAATACCCTTTTTAAAATTTTATTGTATTGTTTTTTTAATTGCACCCCACTAAATTGTTATCTAATTAATCAGCTTTATTATTATTTTATATTTTTTGATTCAAATAAATAATCTAACTCCTGCAATTTTTTTTGGGATCACTTAAAAATTATCTAAAAACATTTATTTTCATTGCATTAATATTTTTTAAGCTCAAAATTCTCCCAAGTTTCTCCAAATATTCCGGTACCGAATTGCAAAGGCTCAGATTTCAGTGTACATTGATGAAATTTGATTTGGCCTGTGAACTTAAAAATGGGGGATTCAGTGGAAACGAATCCGAATTAGTTTGCTCTGTTGCCCTTCAATAGTGTCGGTTTTATGTTGCGAGTTTGTGAATTACTAGATGAAGTTAGTTGTATGCAATTGAGGGGATTACTGTGGTGGTATTGCGTTTTTTTCTTTGACTGAATTGAGCCAAGTTCGTAGCACTTGAGAGATGTTTCTCATTGGATTAATTGAAGGTGTTTGATGGATATTTAGGAGATTAAAAACAGAAAATAGGTTTTTGGGTTTGTTTAACCCGTTTCAAAAAAAAAAAAAAAAAAAAAAAAAAAAAAAAACAGAAAATAGGTTGGATCGATGCTTAATAAAGGGACATCAGAAGTTGCATATTTATTATGCACGTTTGTTTTCTTTATGTTCAGGTCACAAAATCCAATGATTTACCAGATAAGTTTTAGCATTGATAATGCGGTAGATGACAATTGCATTAGCGATTTTGTAATGTGATAATCCATTGAAAGACCATCATATAGGGTTTGAGAAAATAGATTATTATTTATTTTTATTTATTTTGAAGTGTGAGAAAATAGACTATTGGTGGGTATACTTATAAACTATTTAGTCTTTTAAGTAATTTTATTCAAGGGTAATTTTAGACATTTAAAAAAAAAAAATTAATTTGTGGTGTACATACAATTTTTAAGGGATGTAAATATCGACACTCTATTTGTAAATGCTTTCTTAAAAAAGAAAAAAGAAAAAAAATTAAAGGGCCCAATATCAGTTGGGTTGGGTCTGCTGCATTTTGGATTCTGGCCCATAATTATAGATTTACCCTAATGTCAAAGAACTAGCTTCGGTGTGGGCTATATTGTAATGTAAAGGTAGAACTGCAAAAGGTAGTAAAACAAACAGGTTCTGTAGCTCAGCTACATTTCATTGCATACATAGGCAACAAAGCCATATAAGTTTTGCACAAATATACTATCATCTGGACAACAAAACTAGAACAAAAGAGTTAGAAAATAAAGAACATTCGGTAAAACCTAGGTAATCGAAATTCTCAAAATGAAAGATTCAGAAGACTCTAAAGGACATAGCGAGATTTACTGCGTAAAATGTTTATTCTAAATAAATACATTAACATAATAAAATAAAATAAAAAGTCAAAACAAATTATAAAAGAAACATGGAATGCAAATACAATAAAACACTAATGAAGTTTTTAACTAAGATTTTTTCAAAAAATCAAACTTATCAATTATTAAATCTTGATCAATATCACCGGCAATATATCTTTCAATGTAAACAACCGTGAATTTAAAAATAAAAATTCATTTTCCATATTATTGTAATTAAATCCAACCAAAATAATACCAATAAGATATTCATTAAACATACTGTTACTTTGTAAAATTAAAATTAGATTAAACGTAAAATTCTATAAAATTGAGATTATAATGACCCGAAAATTTCTAAACAAAATAACATATTTAAGTACATAACATTCACAAAACGGTAACTAATTTGAAAACCAATTTTTAATGTTAACAAAGAGACCGAGTCAAATTTTAGCAAATTATTTTGAAGAATGGAAGAGACAATCCAAAGTATTAACTATTAAGTCTCTTGATTTGATTTTTTTTTTTATTTTTTTTAAATAAAAATAAAAATACCTTTTGTTACTATAGATAAAATTGAAGAGGAGCCCACCCTAGCCCCATCATGGTCTGTTTCTGGAAGCATGGTGGAGAGGGATCAAGCCTTTAGTGAGACATCTTAGAAAATTTTGGCTGCATTTACTATATATATTCATATTTCTTCTAAGAAAAGATCAAAATTTTTAATGAGTGAAAAATGTATTTTAATTTGTCGGTTACAACTCCAACTCCTAAGGCTTAATTAAATAATGTTGAAACAAACAAAATCGTTGTTAGTAGTAGTAGAGATGTATTTTCTTTTTTTGAATGAAGAGATGCAACTTGAAATTGGAATGAGAAAAATAAAAGCAGAAGATCACTCATGTGATTTTTCAAAAGCCTTAAGAAGCTCTAAGACAGCTATGTGAAGATAATTCTCTTCCTACAACACTAACCATCTTAAGTTATTCAACCTCATCATCTTCTTGCTCACCTCCAAGAAAAACCAGATTGTTGATTGAAATATATGAATATTCCAATTTTTTAGTCACTGAAACAAAAAGCTTTAAAGAAGCATAAAAGGAAAAAGTATGGTTGAAGGCTATGGAAAATGTGATGCAAATGATTGAGAAAACTCAAATATGGGGGGCTGGTTGATCATCCCCAAAACAGATAAGTTGTTGGAGTTAAATGGATTTACTAAATCAATATGGAAATTTTAAAAAACACAAGGCAAGACTTGTTGCAAGGGTTTACCAAAAACCAAGGTGTTAATTTCTATGAAACTTTTGCTGCCAATGCTCAGCTTAAAACAATAATAACTTTTATTTCTTGACAACTCATAAACATTGAAAGATTTTATAAGCAATATGCAATAAACATATATCACATATTAAATACATGTTATAAACTAATTTCTGGGAACAATAAAAGAAGAAGAAAAGGGATACGAAGAAGAGAATTTAGAGGATATAACAGGAGAGGAGAGATATTTGGGATTATAAATCTTTGATAATTGTAAGTGCCTCATTTTTTAATTGGCTTATTTCGTTGACAAAATCACAATGGGGTTCAATCTTGTAAGGGTAGCTTAGGATTGAAGTTTTTCTCCTCAAGTGCTTAAGGACCTCATTGTGGATTTCGAAAGCATCATGAAAGGTATAATCTTGTTCTTGACTCTCTTTGAAGAGATTTAGTTGCACACACACACTCTCTAGCATGCATGTGTGATATTTACTTCTTGGTTTGGTTGTATTTCACATCCTTCACACTTGCACATTCTTTGTTGTTGTTTTAGCTTGTTTTGTGTGTGTGTGCGCTGGTGCCCTGGCGTGGGTTACCAGCGCAGCCTGACCAGCGCTTCTCTCCCAGAGAAGTGTCGCTGGTCGTGCGCCTGTGGCTTGCGCCGGTGTCCAGCGCAAGTTGTGCGCTTGGCTGTGCGCGGGTGACTTGCGCCGGTGACCAGCGCAGCCTCACCAGCGCAACTCTCCCAGAGAATTGCCGCTGGTCGTGCGCCTGTGGCGTGCGCTGGTGACCAGCGCAATTTGTGCGCTTGGGCTGTGCGCTGGTGTCGTGCGCGGGTGACCAGCGCAACCTCACCAGCGCCAATGACGGAATCTGAAACGTTTTTTTTAAAACGACCTCACTTTGTTTGGATCTCATATATATACATCTTGTTTGGCCTTGGCTCGTTTGAGTGAGCAAAAATTACATCTTTTGAGAGCTTCTAAGTGTCTTCAAAGCCAAGGTATCAAGAACACCTTTTTATTACTCCAAACATCAAAACCCATCATTCTTGCATGATTCATTCATCATCTAGCATGTTCTAGTATGATTCTCTTAGGGTTTTCATCTTGCTCATATGACTTGTAGTTAGAACATCTCTTGCATCATGTCACATGTTCTTTCTCTACAAGATTGCTCATTTATTACTTGAATTGGTTCAAGATTGCTCTTTTATGACTTGAATAGGTTCAAGATTGCTCTTTTATGACTTGACTTAGGTTCAAGATTGTGTTATTGTGTTTTGTGAGTTGTATTGTGGTAGATATTGCATATAGGACTTTGTTTGCCTATTTTGTTATGTTTTATGCATGCCACTTAGTTATATGATATCTAGGAATGTCTAACATGTTCATTCATGCCTAGATAAGCTAAAATGTCTAACCTTGCATTTTGAGCATCTTGAATATTGCACATATTCACACTAGGTTGTTTTTATCTCTTCACTTAGAGTCAAGTCTTGTATTTGCCTTGTTGGTAGTTTGCAAGCATGAACTAGGTTCACTTCTAAAGGCCCGTGGGTAGCAAAGACGGATTAGTAATCTTAGGTGTGATGCGGTCAACCTAGATTGTAATCGTATTTGCAAGTAGTGGATTGAGGTTCTAGTGTGGCGCACTAAATAGCCCGTGGTTTTTCCCCGTGTGGGTTTCCACGTAAAACTCATGTGTTATTTACTTTCCGCATTGTCTTCACATGATTTCATTTGTTAACTAGTTGGGGTATTTTTGTAATCTTGATTAATCTCGAAAAATTGGTAAAAGGGATTAAAATCTATTCACCCCCCTCTAGATTATATTAGGACTAGTTTATATTTATTTTCAATAATCCTTCATTGAATTCAAATAGACCTCTATATAGGCCTTACATCAGATAACACAAATAAGCATCCTAAAAGATAGGAGATAGTGGAAACGTGAGTGCTTCCAGCGCCCACCACTCAACCCACTTACTTATTGAATAAATCAAACAACAACATAATTAAATACGACAACTTAATGAAATAACACCCCACACTTGGACCTTCTGTACGTGCAACTCATGCACCTTCTCTTGCGCTAAACGCAAGCCTGCACTACTCCATACGATCCGATTCGTATCAATACATAAGCATCAAAGCGCACTTGAATTTCCAGAATCCATGATGACACAATAATCTGAAAAAGAACAAGAAACACAAAAGGTTAATAGGAAGCCTTCCACTCTCTCCTCACTCTTACTCAGATTGCCTAATGGGGAGATAATTCTGTAACATATAGTGAGTGAGAGTAGGGACCCCTTATAAATAGTATTACTTACTAGAATCCAAACCAGTAGGGACCCCCTATAAATAGTATTACTTACTAGAATCCAAACCCATAAAGGATTCTCAATCCTAATGGGATGGCTAACCCCACAAGGAACCATAATCATAATAAGATTATTACCAGGCTCACACATATATAATAGCCCATACCATATCCCACATAAATAATGTAGCTAAAGTCCAACAAATATTGATCACATCAGTAATGGACTTTGAAACAATTATGGCATGCGTCTAATACAACCTAGAGGGGGGTGAATGGGTTGTTAATCCGTTATTACCAAATTTTTCGGATTAGTTAATATTACAAAAATAACCTGATACAACTAACAATAAAATCAAGTATAAAATGCGGAATATAAAGAATATTTGATTTTTTCATGGAAACCCTCAACAAGGAAAAACCACGAGCTGTTATGCTAGCCATACATAGTCACTGAAATCCACTATGTGAAAAGACGGTTACACCCTTAAGTGATACTCAAACTCTCACCCTAGACAACCTCAGACTATGGACACTACCACTCGCCACTCTTGGTTCAATACCTAGTTATATCCCCTGATCCACCACTTTTGGCATGTGCACCCCCTAATCTACCCACAGACATTTTACAGTGGCACTAGACCAATTGCTTGTGCACTAAGCAACCTAATCACACAAGACATAATTCTTAAGAAGATATCAATAAAAACCTATGTGAATATGCGATGATATCTAAAATGCAATTAATGCTAGGTTACACTAAATGCTTATCTAGGATTAAATGATGACAATAAAATTAATCATAGATATCAAAGTTTGCTATATGTCATGGCATACAACTTAGCTATGTGAAGGATAACCAATCCTAGATACAATGACTATCACAAACAATCTCAATCATTTTAATGAGATAAATTAGCTAGATTTATATAAACATGAAATCCTAGCTATCACAAAACAACTCAATAAATCAACGTATAATCTCAATCTTGTAAGTAGAAATTAATCTAAAAGCATACAAGTTATAAATGAGATAAATTGCTAAGTAAAAACATTAAAATGAATGAAGATAATGTTCAACTTACCACAATATGTGTGTTGAAGAAGACTTATGCATTAGCACATACTAGATGATCCTAGATGATGTTTAAATGATGATTTATGCATATGGAAATGAGTTTAGAGAATTAAAGGGGCAATCTTTGTGCCTTTTCTTTCAAGTCTCTATATATTTCTCTTTAGGGTTCTTAAAATGCAAGAGCTTGATTCAGAGAATGAGAAAGTTGTATATTTATAGAGAGCAAGAAAAAGCTAGGTGAAAAGATAAGTTTGCCCTTGAAATGCACCAATCGGCGATTTCATTTGGCGGTTTCAAAACTACCGATCCAACTGCCGAATTGAACCCGAGAGAACAGGGGATCATCGGCGGTTTCATAACCGCTGATCACAACCACACATTTGAACCCGAGAGATCAAACTTAATCAGGTCAAAACAGCGGTTTCATTTGGTGGCCAGGCCGTCGATCATAACCGCAGATTACCATCAAGAACCTACTAGAATCAAACGATGGTTCCAGTCGATGGTCGGGGCTGCCAATCATAACTGATGTTTCACCAAATGTGGTGAAACCAAAGGAGAAGCTAAGGGCATTCTCTGGTGGCGATCCTCGCGCTAAACCTATCACATCATCGTGCATGCGCGGACATTTTTGAACAATCTTCGGGAAATAAATTATACAATACACTAATAACACAATACAAACCATCAAAGATGTGCAAGTGTGAAGTGTGAAGTGAATGCATCCTAATGCCTAAAATGACATGGTAATTATCAATTAAGATGCAATCAAATAAAACATGTAAGATGAGAGTTCAATAACATGAATGCACATACATAAAACACAAAACATACAAGAAGTATAGATATGCATGAGTTGTATGTGTGTGCAACTAGGATCTCTTCAATGTAAGTAAGCACAAGTATTTTACCTTTGGAGTGCTTATCATCTTGAGGTATTGAGAGGGCATTTGTTGTGCTTGATCACCAACAATTATACACCTGAGCTTGTGGTTTGTCCACGAAATAAGCTAATCAAAACTTGAGGAACTTACAGGCTTTATCCAGTCAACTTTCTTACTTAAACATTTCAATTAATTCGGTTTTCATAAATTCAAAATTATAATGTCATATGCTGCTCGCAATTTTATAAAAATCTTACATTCTCCCACTTAAGCTGTATAGAAATTATCAATTTTGGTTTAAAAATTCATTTTAGAAAACAATACTTTGAATTGAAAAACAGCTATATGTGGCCACTAAACAGAATGTTTAAGAGAGCAACACCTTATAAACTACATAGATCATTATAACTATAGTCAACATAAGATCATAATCAAAATAATTCAATGGAAAAGGAAAGTAATTCTTTTGGATGTTCTTGTGCTTGAAGAAAAATGATTTCTCTTTACAAAAAGACTTGTGTATAAAAGAAAATAGTATTTATGTTGAACAAGAAAGTCTTGTACGTATAGGAGATGGATTCTCTTGTAGGCTTAAACTCCCTGTAACTAGTATAAATATATCATAATAATTAGGTTATTATGTGTGTTGAGTGGAGCAAACACTTGTGAGATCTCTAAGAGTATGCATTTGGTTGTAATTGGGTTTAGGTATTAGAGAGAGAACCTTGAGTGAAGTTGTAACAATTTTCTTTATAGTGGATTGATCTATTGTCGTCCTGACTGCTCGTGATTTTTTCCCGGTTTGGGTTTCCATATAAAATCTTGTATTTTTATGTTTGGATTCGTGCTTTATTTCTTTCATCTTATTTATTTCATTCTTCAGTGTTATTGTCGTTTGTTTGTGCTATCCGATAACACTTTCTTGTAGTGATTATTGCTAACAATTGGTATCAAAGCACCGGTTGCCTGCAGCGGTTCAACAAACTTATGTATGGAATGAAGTTTGATGTTGAGAAATTCGATGGGAATATCAACTTTGGCTTGTGGCAAGTTCAAGTCAAAGATATGTTAATCCAACTGGGATTACGCACGGCGTTGAAGCACCAATCTACCCTTGAAGATCCTGAAAGCTCTAGAGATTCACAAAATGAGGCTGCTAGTGCTAATTTTGGAAAACCTGTGATGAGTGATGATGATTGGGAGGAGAAAGACGAAAGGGCTACAAGTGCAATTCGTCCATGCCTAGCCAAGAATGTTCTTGCAAATATTCAAAGTAATTATACATCAAAAGAACTTTGTGAGAGGCTTGAAGAATTATATCAAGCAAAAAACGTCTACAATCATTTCTACCTGAAGGAGTAGTTTTATTCACTATAGATGGATGAAGATACAAAGGTTTCTGATCACTTGAGAGCATTCAATGGGATTATTTTCAAGCTACAGTCGATTAGAGTGAAGATTGGTGAGGAGGATTGAGGATTAAGGATTAAGACTCATCTGGTCTCTTCCACTGTCCTATGCACACATGAAGCTTATCTTGATGCATGGGGGTTCAGCTATAAGTTTTGGGGATGTGCCGAACAAATTAACTCTGCACTTATGGTTAAAGATAGGAAGAAGGAGAACTCCAATAGGAAAGTCACTTTCTAGGGCTGTGGAAAATCTGGACATGTGAAAAGGAATTGTCATAGTAATAAGGCGAGTGCGGCTAAGGGCTCCAAAGAGGGGGATCTGGCAATCACCTCTCTTGAGTTCGACTACAACAATGCCTTCTAAAGGGGCATGGCCATCCTTATGGCATGATCGCTAGTTGCCATGGAAGAGAATGTGTTGCTGATAGTGGGTCCATAATTGCACACATGGCATTGGTTAAGAGGTGATGTAGGGTGTGTGGTGAACAAGACTTGAACTTGCCACAAGCCAAAGTTAATCTTTTCGTCGAACCTCTCAACCTCAAATATCATTATCTTTGACATAATAGTTTGTTAAGACCACTATCAAGCAACTGTGACTCTAATACCAATTGTTAGCTAACAAGTCATTGCGCATAAGTGTTGTCAGATGGAATACAAACAAACACAATTGTTGACGGTGATTTTTGGATTGACTCGGTCAACAATAATATCTTTAATTAGAACAAATAAATAAAGAAATAAATCAAAGCATGCAAGACGCATTTTACATGGAAAACCCTTGAATGGGAAAAAACCACGGTGCCCCTTGAGGGCAAGAGAATAACACTATGAATGGTTTGTAGTTTACACACTCAGATCTCTCATACAATTGCCTTATTCTCTCTTTATGATCTCGAACCCCTTTTCATGGGATTTATGGTTCTATTTATACTAGTCCTTCTAGGGTTTCCTATGTTTATACCGTATTGATAGGGGAGTTCCTATTTTTAATCATACAGGGACTCTAGAGTTTGTAAGCAATTTTAGGGTTTGCTTCATGTTTGGACTCTTCTTTGTTAAAAACGGTTGTTTCCTATCCGGAATAGGATTTGATCTTCGTGCCTTGTATTTGGTCGAATTCCTGCTGTGGAGGGTATACTAGAATAAGGTTATTTTCCTGACCGTATATTTCTTGGCGAACGCTTTAGGTCGGCGAGCACAACTTGCTTTTTTGCTGGTCAACCAGCTGTGGCGAGCACACTTCTAATCTGAACCGGCGAGTACGCCAGCTGGCACGTCTTTTGACTGATTTCCTTTCGTTGACTGGTTAATAAGTGACGTGGTTGTTATTTAACCCGTCTTTAGCGCATATTTTGCTGACGTGTCGTTTGGCCGAATATATATATACAACAATACCCCTATAAATACTTCGAGCTGATCCAGTATAAGGTAACCTTCTTGGCTTCTTTGGTTCTGCGAGTAGTGTTTATACATTTTACTTAGGCTTTTTTGATTTTCGTCGTTTTCTGAATGTTTGCAAACGTTTTCCCTCTCTTTTTTATTTCAGCCACGTGTTACTTTCAGTATTAAGTCTTCCTCAACAAGCTTTCATTTTTAGCCATAGAATTTCAAACGCTGGGTTCTGGCGTGATCTGACGTGATACGATGTAATGATGTCGCGCCTGTTGAGGATCCCCGTGGTGCCATGTGTTCTCTGTTTGATGGATGCCTCCCGTTACAGCCTTTACTCACAGGCGGCTGCACTTTATCACCGCCGCTTTCAATTATTTCTTTTCTTGAATTTTGAATTTCCCCCTTTTTAAGGATGGGACTGTTACGTTTCTCTCACTTCTTTTCTTTTTGCTCTCGTTTTCTCTTTCCTTCCTGCAGAAAATACTCTTTGAAAAAATTCTCCCAACTTCCAACTCGAAGTACTAGGTTTCTGGTGATTTTCTTCCTTCCGTTTCAGTCTCCTGGTTTATTTGAAGCGTGTTCCTACAGCTCATTTCCTTTTCTTTTTTTTATTTTGGGGACATTTCTGGTGAGTTTTCATGGACCCTTCTAAACGTGCTTTCTTTTTTAATCAAATGATGCAAGCTCTCGAGCTTGGCAATAAAGAAGTTGCTGATAAGATTGAATCATACTTGCGTAACTTTGACACAACTTCTCCTACACCAATTTCTCTTTACATCCCTTCTGATTTTGAAACCAATGTCTCTGATTCCGCTTTTCCTTCGACTGCTAACAGTGATTTTTTAGATATGGCAAAGACTCCAAGAACTAGTGGTAGTGGGCGAAGGGGGCCTAGAATTCCTAGGGAATCCCTCTTAGGTGCTCAGACGGTGATCGATTCGGATGTCGAGGATCATCGGCGAGATAACCTGTGTTTTGCTGCTGATAGCCCCAGTTCTTTTGATATTGAAGTGAATGTGGTCGGTGAGCGAGAACTTGGTAGATATAAGAGGAGATACGACATCCCTGATTCCGTTCTCCTTATACCTTCTGGAGAGCGGGCTGCGTGGAATCCGTCGAGCAATGCCGTCGCCATCTACGGATCGATATTGGGCTGTGGAGTGACTCTCCCCCTTCAGCCATTTATAGCCAGATTTCTGGCTGACGCTAAGCTCGCTCCTGCTCAGCTTTCGCCGAACAGCTACATGATTCTGATGGGCTTGTGTGTGATGTGGAAGTTGATGGGTCGAAGGTCGCCAACGCCTCGTGAAATCCGTCACTTCTATGTTCTGAGGCAGTCCGGCCATGGCGGTACTTATTACCTTCAGTCGACTGCTGTAGAAAATTGGATCCCTGAGGGTGTATCCAATCATGGACAGGTGGAGATCTCCAGTGATGAGAAGAAGAAGGGCTTCATCTGGGGTTTCCCTACCTCGAACAAGAGGTGAAAGAACAATTGGTTCTTCGTTGGTGGCGAATAGGGAAGAAATGTCCCTGCTGACTCTCGCCGCAACCTTCAAGCGAGGAAAGTCCCGAGGCATTTCACGTCTCCTGATGCCTGGTTAAAAGCTCCCCCCGCCTTGACTCCACACGAAGTAAAAAATGTGGCGGAGGCTGCGGTGGTTGGTTTGGCCAAGAGGGGTCAAGAGGCTAAGATGGTCGCTTGTGGTGTTTTCCCGCGTCTGTCTGCTAGGCGATGTCATTGTAAGTTTCTTGAATTTTAATCTTAACTTGTTTTATCGATATGTTGTTGAGTAACGTTGTTCTTTGTTTCTCAGTGAGCGAATTTGACATCGTCTGTGACGAGCAAGCCCGAGCAGTGAAGAATTCTGAAGCTGCTAGTCAGAGACATGCTGTGGGCTTGTCCAAGGAGGGAGTCGCACCACTCGAGGGTGATGATTCTCAGGATGATGGAGGGGCAGGTGGTGTTCCTACTGTTGCAGAGGTGGTCGCCCAGCCTCATGGGGGTGGCGTGGACACTCAGCCTCCTATCCTTAATCGCAAGGGAAAAGAAAAAGTTGGCACCCCTAGGGCGAGTGCAGAAGTTTCGATTTTTGATGCTAGCGTCCCAGAGGCCCCCGAGGACCCTTCTAGCGACCTAAACCGAAGGAACGGTCAGGGGAAACGCCCCGTAGAGAGTACTCCTGAATGTGCCACTCGTCCTTTGAAACGGGCGTCGAGGGTTGTTCAGTATGTGGTCTTGTCGGATGAGGAGGGGAATGGCAAGCCTGCACGCTCCGAGGTTCCTTCTGTTGATGCGGCTGGCTCAAGAGTTCCTCTTGGGTCTGATCAGGCATTGGATTCGACCCCTCGACCGGAGGAAGTTGGTGGTACAAGGGCTACATCTTCCTCGGTTGCTCAAGGTCCCATTCCCGACAACTCTGGGCCATTTGCACCCCCGGCTGATATTGGAGCGCGGGGTACTGCTACACAGGAGGGTACCATCAGGCTTTCATCTACTCCTAATGCTAGGGATAAGTAGTGGTGTCAAAATGTGCCGGGCCTGGAGGGCTCGGCACGGCCGGCCCGCCCAGACTGGCGGGCTGTTCCTGGCACGGCCTGCTTGTAGAGCGGGCCAGGCCAGGCACGGCCCACAGAATGGCCTGGGTCGGGCCAAGTTTTACGGCCTGGCGGGCCAGCCCGGAACGAGCCAACAGGCCGAACTTTATATAAATATATATATATATTTTTACCGTTGAATTGAAGTTGAAGTAGTTTATTATTATTATTTTTTAAAATTTTGACCGTTGCTGACGTCAGCAAACGGTCACATTTTTAAAAAATCTGCAAAATTTCATTTTGACCCCTCATCTCTTCTATTTTATATTTTTACCCACATTTCAAATTTTTCTATAAATACCCCCACCCATTCCTATTTCCCCACTTTCTCTCAAATCTCAATCTCTCATTCTCTCATTCTTTCATTCTCTCCATAACTCCATTCTCCAAGTCTCCAACTCTCCATTATTCTCTCTAATCTCTATTTTCTAATAATTTCATTCTTACAATCTTACTATCTCTCTCTCTCTCTAGTCTCTACTCTCACTCTCTCTCTATTCTCTACACTAATAATCTACCATTATAAATTTATAATATTATATTACTAATATTATTCTCTAATCACTCCACCAAAGCTTGAAGGTATGTTTTTCCTTTAAATGTTATTAATTAATTTTATTCTTTAGTTTTTAAATTTTATATTTATACTTAATATATTTATGCTTAGTTATTAATTTTGATATTTATTCTTATGTTTTATACTTTTATATGTATTTAATATTAATGGGGTTTTTATGGTTAGTAACTTGGTATATTTATGAGTTAATATTTGTATGCTTTGTTATAAATTCTAATATTAAATTTTAGAATCTTTGATTTAAGTTAATTTATCATTTCATGAATTTATGTCTAGTAATTAATTTTAATATTTGTATATTTTAATAATTTTTTTAGTTAGTAAATTGATGATTTTATGTTTAGTAATTGATTTTAATGTTTATGCCTTTATGGTTAGTAAATTTATGATGTTATGTTTATTAATTAATTTGAATATTTTTAATTTTTTATGCTTAGTAATTTAGTATAATTATGATTAAATGCTTAGTAATTAATTTGAATCTTTGTATGCTTAGTATATTTATGATTAAATGCTTAGTAATTAATTTGAATATTTGTATGCTTATTATATTTATGTTTAAATGCTTAGTAATTAATTTCAATGTTTGTATGCTTATTATATTTATGATTTTATGCTTAGTAATTAATTTTAATGTTTATGGTAGTAAATTGATGATTTTAATATTTATGTTTAAATGCTTAGTAATTAATTTTAATGTTTATGGTAGTAAATTGATGATTTTAATATTTATGTTTAAATGCTTAGTATATTTATGTTTAAATGCTTAGTAATTAATTTTAATGTTTATGGTAGTAAATTGATGATTTTAATATTTATGTTTAAATGCTTAGTATATTTATGTTTAAATGCTTAGTAATTAATTTTAATGTTTATGGTAGTAAATTGATGATTTTAATATTTATGTTTAAAACTTTAAATGCTTAGTAATTAATTTTAATATTTGTATGCTTAGTAATTAAGTATATTTATGATTTTATGATCTTATGCTTAGTTTAATAGTTTTTAATGACTAATGAGTTAATATTTGTGTTGTAGGAAATGGAATATCATCCTCAATTTGTGGACGATCTTAATATGGAGGACGATTTTTTTGACCTTTCCGGGCCGGCGGGTACGACACCGGGACCTTCTGCTTCTGGCGCAACACCGACGTCATCACGTGTCCCCAAACCTAAAAGGCACACATCAAACGTATGGCAATGTTTTGATATAGTACAGAAGACTATGCCAGAAGGTCAAGTCATGGACAGAGCTCAATGTAAGTTTTGTCCTAAGCACTATGTCACTTCTGCGGAAGGGACTGGTCATTTACGAAGGCATATGGACAAATGCATGCCTGCACACGGACAGGTAGACACTACAACCCAGACACAATTACAACGGCACCCAGACGGGTCCGTTTCAACATGGCGTTACGACCCCATGGTTGGTAGAGAGTGCATGGCACGTTACATTGCATGCACTGATCAACCGATTAGTTTCGGTGATAATGCTTTTTACGAAGAATTTATTCAAAATGCATACAACCCCCAATTTAAACCTGTTTCTAGAAACACTACTAGGAACGATTTGATAAAATGTTTTCAAACCCAACGAGATAAGTTGAAGGCTGAATTACATCAGCTAACTGTCTCTATTGCATTAACTTCTGTCATGGGACATTATTTAGACTCTGATTGGAATTTACAAAAAAAAGTTCTTGGTTTTCGTCCTATGGAGTATGCACATACCGCATTAAATATTTTTAATGTCATTACATCCGTTTTAGAAACTTATGAAATAACCGATCGCATCATTTCTATCACATTAGATAATGCATCTGCAAATACTAGCTCTATTGTATTGTTTTTTGAAAAAAATATCCCGCAACATGGGGGTTATTTTTTCCATCAACGGTGTGCATGTCATATCATAAATTTAGTTGTACAGTCTGGTATGAAGTTAGTAAGCGATCGTATAGATCGCATCAGAGATGCCCTTGCTTGGATCTCCAGTTCTAATCCAAGATTGAATGAATTTGGTAGATACAGTAAAACCTTCGGTCTACGACCCCGAAGATTCCTAACAGATATGCCGGTAAGGTGGAACTCTACTTACTTAATGCTTTTAAATGCTTTAGAATATGATACACCTATTTCTGGTTTTTATAACTTGAAAATGTCTCAAGTTGGCAGTCCAATACTCACCGCAGATGATTGGCATGTAGCAAAGGTATTTGTTGAATTTTTAAAGGTTTTTTATGATTCCACTGTAATTCTTTCTGGGGTCTATTACCCCACATCTTCCCTGGCAATCCATCATGTTGTGGAAATGTCTGAATTATTAAACAATTATAGGGAAGATGAAATCTTAGGCCCTGCAGTTGTTGCCATGGAAAAAAAGTTTACAAAATATTGGTCGACAATTCCTTTACTTTATGCTTTAGGTGTTATAATAGATCCTAGGGTTAAGTTATCTGGTCTTGAAGCATTGCTAGATTATCTTGGTACGGTTTTGAGCATAGATTACAAAAAACAGATTACTGACATTCGAACCCAGTTGTTCGAAGTTTTTAGTTCTTATGAGCACAGGTATGACAACGTTGCGCAGCAACCATTAGAAGTACCAGACACACTCCCGAATCAGACAAGTTGGAACATTCTAAAACGTCGAAAAAAAGTAGGCGCATCAAGTTCTTCTTCAGGAGCTAGTGCAACCTCCGGTGCCGAACTGAAAAGCTACCTTGACGCTCAATACGACGACAGGTTTGACAGAGACAGAGACAGAGAGAAGGGATTTGATCTGTTGGTATGGTGGAAGACCTACAGCTATAAATATTCGGTCCTGTCACACCTAGCACGTGACATACTGGTTATCCCTGTTTCCATTGTTTCCTCAGAACAGGTTTTCAGCACGACTGGAAGAATTGTTGAAGAAAGAAGAAGTTCTATGACTCCAGAGATGGTGGAGGTATTGGCATGCGTTCGGGATTGGGAGCATGCTCGAAAGAGGTTGCAAAATGAAACGGTAGACGAAGAATTTGTTCAAAATTTCAGTAATTTATATGTCGAAGAGAGTTCCGGCAGTAACCAAATTTAGGACTTTTAGGTTATACATGTACATTAACTTGTAATACGATTGCACTCTTTTTCCCTTACCAAGTTTTTATCCCACTGGGTTTTTCTTGGTAAGGTTTTTAATGAGGCAATCATGTAAATATGTAATACTGAGACTCTGAAATAAATAAATAATTCTTCATTTCATATTTTCATAATTTCATCTATTTTTATTTTCTTTAAGCTTTTAGCTTGATTTCATCTAAAATAATAAGTCTTTCTATTTTCTACATTTTTTTAACCGATTAAACTAATAAATAAGTTAGACAAATTACAATTACAAATATTTAAACAATATTATAAATTTATAATGTAATAAAGAAACAAACTAACAAATAAAATAACAAATTAACAATTGATGAATTGAATTTGAATACTTGATTTGAAATTTTGAATTAAAAATTTAAAATATTGGAAAAAAAAAATTCAAAAAGGAAAATAATTTTTTTGTAAAAAAGAAAAAAAGAAAAAAAAGAAAACGGTCGGCCTGCCGGGTCGACCCGGACCAGCCTGCCAGGCCAGCGGGCTCGGCTCGGAAGCCAACCGTTTTCACTTTTTTATTATTATTTTTTAAAAAATTTTGACTGTTGCTGACGTCAGCAAACGGTCAGATTTTTCAAATTAACTTAAAAATTTCAGTTTCCCCCCTCATATCTTCTATTTTATATTTTTACCCCATTTCAAATTTTTCTATAAATACCCCCACCCATTCCAATTTCCATACACTTTCACTTTCTCTCAATCTCTCATTCTCTCATTCTCTCAATCTCTCAATCTCTTAAATCTCAATTCTCTACACTAGTCACTAGTTCTAGTATTACTATCAACTAATCTACTATTCTAAATTTATAATACTATATTATTTTCAATTATTCTCTAATCTCTCCACCAAGGCACCAACTCACCATTCACCAAGGCACCAAAGCTCAAAGCCTCAAAGGTATGTTTTTGTTTTAAATGTTATTAATTAATTTTATGTTTTAGTTTTTAAATTTTATATTTATACATAATATATATATATATGATTAGTTATTAATTTTAATATTAATTCTTATGTTTTATGTATATTTAATATTTATGGCTTTATGCTTAGTATATTTATGAATTAATATTTTTAATTTTTTATGCTTTGTTAATTGTTATAAATTTTAATATTTTAATGCTTAGTATATTTATGATTAAATTTAAATGCTTAGTAATAAATAATATATTAAATATTAATAAGTAGTATATTACTATATTTATAATTTATGATTAAATTTATATGCTTAGTATATTACTATATTGTAGGAAATGGATCATCATCATCCTCAACTTCCGACGGAAACGGTAGCGGAACCTTGTGGTTCCGGCGTAACACAGACACCACGTCAGCCCAGTATTCCTTCAAATTCAAAAATATGGCAGTGTTTTGACAAAGAAGAAATACCAAACCCAGACGGTGGGGTCATAACAAAATATCGTTGTAAGTTTTGTAAACTCTTATTTGCCAGTTGTGGTACAGGGGGAACCAGTCATTTGAGAAAGCATATGAGCAAATGCATGACTGGACACGGACAGGTCAACACTATAATTATAACCCGGACATAGCTACAACAGAACAGAGACGGGCCCGTTACGACTCTATGTATGCAGTATACTACAGAGTTAGAGAGTAGAGATTGCACTCTTTTTCCTTTACCAAGTTTTTATCCCACTGGGTTTTTCTTGGAAAGGTTTTTAATGAGGCAAGTAGGCAACCATGTAATAATGATAATCCGAAATAAATAAATAATTTTTCATTTCATAATTCATATTTTCATGTATTTTTTATTTTCTTTAATATTTAATCTTTATTATCTTTATTTATTTTAATAATAAATCTATCTATTTTTTTAAATACACTTAATAAATAAAATAGACAAATTATAATTAAAATAACATAATTTAAATTATTTAAACAATTAAATTAATTGAATTAATATATCTAATTATCTAAATGAAAAATATATATATATATATGTGGCACGTGCCGGCCCGGCACATATGGCACGTGCCAGAAGCACGTGCTGGGCCTCACATTCATGGAAACGGGCCGCCCCGGCCCGACACATCAAATTCCTGTGCCGTGCCAGGCCGCCCGTTTTCATGAACAGGCTCATTTGGCCAGGCACATGTGGGCCGGGCCGGCCCACATTGACTCCACTAGGGATAAGGATGCTGCTGCTCCTGCTGACATCTCTGGTCCATCATCTACCTCTGATGCGGATTTAGAAGGTTCCTGCGAAGGGTCATCTGTAGCTCCAGCTGATCGAGGCGAGGGGTCAAGGGTTGTTTCCTTGTCCGATTTTCCCCTATCGAGCTCCTGAACCATTTATAAGTAATGACATTTACTTTGGTGAGGGTTAGGAGCATGTGAAGGGAAAATGGTGCAACAGAAAAATGGAGTTCTTTTTTAACTGCCATTCTCTGGTAACTTTTTTGACACCCTTCTCTTTTCCTTCGTGTTATCCTCTTTTAACTCTGTTTTTTGTGCACAGATGATGTCGGAGATGGCAAGTAGTTATCGGCGCAGGAACGCGGCACTGAAGGAGAATAAGGGTTTGTAGGATCAAGTCTTCCACTCGACAGCCGATAAGGTTTTAGCTGAAGAGTCTCATGCTCAACAGATTGCTCAGCTGCGGGAGTCTACTGATGGATTCCTAGTCGCCCAGCTCGCTGCTGAAGAGAAACTACTCGCCGTTGAAGAAGAGATCAAGTTGCTGAAGGAGCAACTTTCTGGGAGTCAAGACGCCTTAGCTGCTCGCATGGAGGCAGAGAGGTTGGCGACGAAGGCCAAAGAGAAGGTCGAGCTCGAATCTGAAGACTTGCGGCACCAACAGGCTTCTCAAGATGTTATTCTGAACGACTTAAAGGCCGTTTTAGAAGTTGAAGCTGTTGACCGCTTTAAGAGGTCTCCCGCGTACGATGCACTTCTCCTCCGTGAGTTTGAACGGGGCATGCGGCATGCCAAGAGGTTCTTCACTATGAAGGACCGTTCTAATGAGAAAGCCCTAAGGCGTTATGACAGATCCCTTCAGCGACACATGGACGGTGCGGGGCGCTCGGTTAAAGATCAGCTGAAGCGGTGGAAGGCCCATTGTCGATATATGCAGACAGAACCTCACCCTATGCATCTTGAGGTCCCAATCAAACGTGCCTTTAATACCTACTATTCTGGCCAGAAGGGGAGTTTTACCGGATCTGGCGTCGAGCCTAACTTGGGTCCTGTTTTTGGCCGAGATTATACGCCTTTCATGCCTGAAGAGGATGAAGAGGTCGTCTGGCCGTTGGAGGATGAGGTGAGAGATAAAGAAGAAGATGATGGGGGCATTCCACCAGTGAGCGCTTGATTCCTTTGCATATTTTATTTCCTTTTTTATTTGACAAGTAAATAAAATATCAATTCTTTTCCTCGTGTTGCACTCCTTTCTTATTCGCTGTATTAATTCCATGTGTTTTTTGTTCAGCTGCCATTGCTGAGTTTCTGGCCCAGGCTTAAAGCCTTTTATCACTTAGCTTATAGTTGCTAGTTTTTATCTTACCCAGTGTTTGTCAGGACGTGTCCGACCATACACCAAGTTTTGCGTAAGCATATTATTGGGACGTCTCCCGCTTTTGCTTACTGCTTTTACTGCTAGTTTGTTTTACCCCCAGCATTTTAAATTTTTAGGGTGTTTTCCTTGCATGCTGTTTATTGAATGCCTCTTACATTCTGGGGCGTTTATGCCTTTATTAATGGTGGTGATTGCCTCCTTTGCGGCATTTTTCCCTAGCTCAGGCTGCCTTTGTATCATTTTTTGCCCTTAACCTGCTATAATGCGGGGTATTTCCCCACTTTTATTTCTCTTTGGTGTTCGCTGAGTTTAAGTAGCTCGCTCTATCTGTATTTGGCGAACCACTCATTATGGCTGACCCATGGTTTCAGTGATGGTAGAAATTTCAGTAATAAATTACTCTTTATTGATTATTTCCTGCAATTTTTGACATCAAAAATAAAACTTCTAAAAAGATAAAATGAAAAAAGGAGAAATAGCAAAGGGTCTTCTTGGGTTGAAGCATCAAGGGTAGTAGATTTTCAGATATTGAGCATTGCATGGTTGGGGCAGCTCGCCGAATCCTCTTCTGGCAATGTAATATGCCCCATGGCCTGCTATACCCGTGATGCGATATGGCCCCTCCCACTTGTTTGCGAGCGATCCTGCAGTTTTGTCTTTGGTTCCGGGTGTTACCCGTTTTAGTACCAAGTCCTAGAATGCAAACCTTTTGACTTTCACATGTGAGTTGTAATACCTCGCCGCTCTCTGCTGATTGGCAGCGTTCCTTATCTGAGCATGCTCCCTTCTCTCTTCTAGTTCGTCTAAGCCATATTTCAGCATGTCAACATTAAGTTCTGGTTGGAAGAGTTGTGTTCTTGGTGAAGAAAACGCTGTTTCGACCTGGATGACTGCCTCAGTCCCGAATGCCATGGAGTAGGGTGTCTCTCCAGTGGAGTTTCTTTCTGTCGTTCGGTATGCCCATAGTACCTGTGGTAGTTTTTCTGCCCAACTCCCCTTTTTGACAGCTAGTTTGGCTTTCAGGTTGTGCTTGATGATTTTATTTACTGCCTCAGTTTGCCCATTTGTCTGTGGGTGAGCTGGAGAGGCATAGTAGTTGTTGATCCCATATTTCTTGCATAAATCTATGAATTTTTTATTGTCAAACTGTGTCCCATTGTCAGTGATGATGGTGTTTGGTATTCCGAACCTATATAGAATGTTCTTCTTCACAAAGCTAGTTGTATTTGCTTCTGTTATGTGCACCAGTGACTCGTCTTCTACCCACTTAGTGAAATAATCCACCGCTACAATGGCGTGCTTTGCTCTTCTTGGTGTTGTGGGCATTGGGCCGATCAAGTCAATTCCCCACATGGCGAACGGCCTAGGGAGGTGATACTTTGTAAGCGTTTAGGCGGCTGGCGAATGTTATTTGCAATCTTTTGGCATGCTTCACATCTGGTCGCTATTCTTTTTGCATCGGCAAACATGGTTGGCTAATAGAACCCTTACCTTAGTGCTTTGTGGGCTAGACTAACGCTCCCAGCATGATTCCCACAGCTCCCGCTGTGTATACCCTTCAGGATTCCCTCTACCTCTTCAGGTCCGACACATCTTTACAGTACTCTCGAAAACCTTCTTCTGTATAGCTCACCGTTGAGGACTGAATATCTTGTCGCTCTGTATCTCAGCCGCTTGGCTTCTAGTGAGTCATTTGGGAGGATGTCATTGATCAGGTACTCTTTGATTGGGGTCATCCAGTTGATTGATTCGTTCATGATTACCCCTACTTCAGCCTGTTCGGCTATGCTTGGTCGGAGTAGGTGTGCCATGAGGATTGTTCGGGGCCAGATGTTGACCGTGGTTGATGCCAGCTTGGCTAAAACATCTGCCTGTTTGTTCTTTTCTCTTGGGATCTGAACGATCTTGTATTCTTTGAATCGCCCCAATAACTCCTTTGCTAGCCTCAAGTAAGCGATCATGTTTTCGTCCCTTGCTTGATATTCATCGAGTACCTGGTTGACGATGACTTGGGAATAGCTAAAGATTTCTATCTCATCAGCTCCTAGGGCTGTACATACCTTTAATCCTGCTATCAACGCCTCATACTCGGCTTGGTTGTTGGTGTCTTTAAAATCAAACCGCAAGGCACATTCTACTGAATCTCCTTCTAGGGTTGTGACCACTATCCCTACCCCACTGCCATGCGTGTTTGATGAACCATCAACATAGAGTTTCCAACGAATGTTTTTCTTTGCTTGGTCTATCATCATTTTTGCTACTTCGGTGTCTGGTTCGGTGAATTCTGCCACAAAGTCTGCTACTGCTTGGCCCTTAATTACCGTTCTTGGGATGAATTCTACGTCAAACTCGCTCAGCTCAATGGCCCATTTTGTAAGTCTGCCTGACACTTCTGGTTTTTGTAGAATCATTCTTAGTGGGCAGTTGGTGTACACTCCTATTTTGTGTGCTTGAAAATATGGCCTCAACTTTCTTACTGCTGTTATCAGGGCGAGCCCCATCTTTTCAGCTGGTGAGTATCTTGTTTCAGCAGGCAGTAGTGCTTTGCTTGTGTAGTACACTGGCTTCTGTATTCCGTCTTCCTGCCTTATTAGTACGGAGCTAGTAGTTGCTTCTGTGACTGATAGGTACATGTATAGCATTTCTCCTGTGATCGGCTTTGACAGTAACGGTGCTCGACCTAGGTATTCTTTGAGGGAGAGAAAAGCTTGTTCACAATCTTTATTCCACTCAATTCTTCTCCCTTTCTTAAGCGCTTTGAAGAACTGCAAGCATAAATCCGTTGACTTTGCTATAAACCTGTTCAGCGATGCCAAGCATCCTGTGAGTTTGTGGACGTCTTTCAGGTTTTTTGGGGAAACCATGTTGGCTAGTGCTTTGATCTTGTCATGATTCACTTATATTTCTTTTTTATGTACCTGGTATCCGAGAAACTTACCAGATGGTACACCGAACACACACTTTGAAGGGTTCAATTTCATCCCGAACTTGGTTAATACGGCGAAGGTTTCTCTCAGATCATCTACATGTCTACTGGCTGTGATGCTCTTGGTTAGCATGTCATCGACGTATACTTCCATATTTCTCCCTATTTGGCTAGCGAACATTCTGTTGACTAGTCGTTGGTACGTTGGCCCAGCGTTTTTCAGACCAAATGGCATGACAGTATAACAATACAACCCTTGGTCTGTGATGAATGCTGTTTTGTCTTCGTCTGGCTTATGCATCTTGATCTGATTGTACCCCGAGTATGCGTCCATGAAGCTTAATAGCTCGTGTCCTGCTGTTGCGTCAACCAACTGGTCGATTCTTGGCAATGGGAAGCTATCTTTGGGGCAGGCTTTGTTCAGATCAGTGAAGTCCACACACATCCTCCATTGATTGTTCTTCTTCTTTACAAGCACGACATTTGCTACCCACTTAGGATATTTGATTTCTTTGATCGATCCTGCCGTGAGTAGCTTGGATATTTCTTCCCTTATAGCTACGCTTCTTTCAAGGTTGAAGCTTCTTCTTTTCTGTATCACCGGCCTGCATTCCTTATTGACAGCCAGATGGTGTATGGTTACGCTTGCATCGATCCCCGGCATATCCTCATGGCTCCAAGCAAAAATCTCCTTGTATTCCTTCAGCAGATTCACCATACCTATTTTGACATGCTCTGTCAAGTTTGCTCCAACCTTGACGGTTTTATTGGGTTCCTTTTCGTCCAGAACGACGGTCTCAGTTGGCTCATCTTTTTCTCTGTCAGTTTTATCTCTCAGGTCTAGTTCAAATTTTCCAGGGCTTTCTTCTCGTGTCTCTTGGTCGAGTTGAAATATGCCCAAGGTTTCCGCTCCGGCTTTATCTTTGAAGATTGATAGGTTGGCTCAGCGAGCCATTTCGTGCGACCCTTTGAGCTCCCCAATTCTGAACTCCGTTGGGAATTTTACCTTTAATGCATGGGTGGATGTAACTGCTCGTGCTTTGTTTAGGAATGGTCGGCCAAGTAAGGCATTGTACGGCCAGTTGTGAATGTCGACAACCATGAAATCCAGTAAGATAGTCCTCCGACAAGGTGCTGTTCCAAACCTTACAGGTAATTTCACAGTTCCCAAAGATCTTACTTCTGCACCTCCGAATCCCTTCAAGGGTACATGAAATGGTTCCAAATCCTTTCTGTCTAGGTGAAGTTCGTCGTACACCTTGGCACTCAAAATGTCAGCAGAGCTTCCGTTGTCTATCATTACTCGGAGGACATCCCTGTGTGCTATTTGTACCCCCACAACTATTGCGTCATTGGGCTTGGCATCAATTCCTTCTGAGTCCTCAACTGTGAAGATTATCTGGTCATGCCCTTCTTTTGCTCTCTTATGGTTTTTCTGCACGGAATTCACTTCCAGGTCTCTGTTTTCTTACATTACTTCTCGGAATTTCGACATCCTTTCTCTATTGCTTCTGCCAGTGTGAGGTCCACCAAAAATATTGTTTATTGCCGTGTTAGGGCTGCCTTTTCTTGGGCTCCTTCTCTCTTGTCCGCCTCCTCGGTGGCTATCATGGCGACTGCTATTTTAGTCTCCCTTTAGGGTGAAATCCTTAAGATGCCCTTCCCTGATCAGACTTTTAATATGATCCCGCAACTGGAAGCATTTGGAGGTGTCATGCCCGTGGTCCTTGTGAAATCGGCAGTACTTTGTTGTATCTCTCCGAGTATTAGCTGACTGTTGTCGGGGATATTTGGCGAGCTCATTGTCTTCCACTACAGATAATATGTCTTCCTGTTCGCCATTTAGAGGAATGTAATTACTATACCTGCCTCGGAACCTACTGGTTCTGTTACTACCCTGACTCTCTCTGGGCTGATTCTTTCGGCTCTTTTCTTCTTGAAAGTTCACAAATTAACACGGTGTGTATACAATATTAATCTAGAGGGGGGGGGGGGGTTGAATAGATTTTAACTAGTTTTCACCCAATTTTCGTTTAAGGTCAATATTCCGAAAATGCCCCTAATAGACAATATAAAAACAACAAGTGTAATATGGTGCGGAATTATAAATAACACTTGATGTATACGTGGAAAACCCAACCACTGGGAAAAAACCACGGGCTGTTTAGTGCGCCACACTTGAACCTCGAAATCCACTAATTGAAATGAAGTTTACAACCTATGTAGACCTTGTCTAACACTCCGGTCTGTAACCCCCCACTTCTACCACGCGGGCCTTTAAAAGTGGCTTTAGTCCATCTTGCTTGTGGCCTAAGCAACCTTAGCCAACAAGACTTAAATTCTCAATGAAGAGATAAAACAACCTATGTGTGAATATATAAAAATACTCAATACATGCAATAAGAGCTAGGCAACCCTATATGCTTATCTAGGATGATTAGATTGCAACAAATGCAATCCTAGATATCAATGGCTAAATGACATGTCAAATAGCTTAGCTAACAATAGATTATAAAAACCTAGATAGCTATCACAATACAACACTCAATCATGTCATCACAAACAATCTCTATTTTGAATATAAGATATTAATCTAAGATCATTAAAATAATAAAAGAGATGTCTTGATAAATAAAACACTAAATATCAATGATAAAAGTGAAGAACATACCAAGGGAAGTGTGATGACCAAAACCCATGCAACTAAGCAAACTAACTATGCTAGAAAATGCTTAGATGATTTTTGATGCACATGTGTATGGTTTGAGTGTATAAAAATGAGTTCTTGATTTGATTTTCTCTCAAAAATCTCTCTTTCAAGTTTAGGGTTCGTTTAGAGTCAGAGAACTAAGTTAGAGATATGAGAAAGTATGATATTTATAGGCATCAAGAACAGGGCAAGTGAAAAGACCAAAATGCCTTTGAAATCACCGATCGGCGGTTTCATTCTGTGGTCGTGGCCGCAGAATGTAACCGCCGAATTGAACCCGAGAAGCAGGGGTACATTCGGCAACCATATTCGGCGGTCAATCGAAATAGCCGATCAAAACCCAAAAATGAAACCGACCTAAAATATCTAATTCGGCGGTTTCAATTCGGTGGCCAGGCCGCCGATTAAACCGCAGAATCAAACCCGAGAATAATAAATGCATCAGGTCTATTCGACGGTTTCGATTCGGCGGCCTGACCGCCGATCGTAACCGCAGATCTAGTCCAGAGCTTTCTGGAATCAAACGGCGGTTTAATTCGGCGGTCATGGCCACCGATCAAACCGCCGTTTCACCAATGATGGTGAAACCAAAGGAGAAGCCAAGGGCATTCTCCGAAGGCGATCTTCGCGTAAAACCAAACACATTATCGTGCGAGCGCGGACGTTTCCAAACATATTCGGGAAACGAATTACACGACACAAAACACACACCAAGATATGACAAACAATGTGCTAGTGTGAAAAGTGACATTTGAAGAGAATGCACACAAAAGTAAAGCATACATATGCAAACATTACAAGTGAGTGTGTGCAACTAAATCTCTTCAATAAGAAAGTAAGCACAAGATATACCTTTGAGTGTTGTCCACCTTGAGGTCTTGAGAAGGGTCATTGAGCATGAACACGTATCACTTAAGCTACCCTTTACAAACAACCCCAATATGTGGTTTGCACACGAAATAAGCCAATCAAAAACCGGGAATCCTTACACTTCTCTTTGGCGATCGCGCGACTGGCCCTTCGCCCTATCATCCTTGGATTCGGGCTTTGTGTTTGGCTTGTGACCGTGGACATAACTACCCCCTTGCGCTACTTCTTCTTCTTCTGCCAATGCATAGTCTCCAGCTATGTTCATCATTTCCTCATACATCCTTAGCCGGCCCCTTCGTAAGTCGAAAGACAAACGACCACTTTGTAGCCCATTGGTAAAGGCTGCTATGACAGCTACGTCGCTTGCATCTTCTATTTGGGCAACTTCCTTCCCAAATATGGCTAAGTATTTCTTAAGTGACTCGTTGCTTTCTTGTTTCAAGTTCGACAGATGAGCTAATGACTTTCTCCTCTGTACACTTCCCATGAATTGCCTTATGAACGCCTTGCTGAAACTAGAAAAATTGTTAATACTCCTGGTTGGTAGGTGCCCAAACCATCTGGAAGTGAGGTCACCGAAGGTTTGTGGGAATGTTAGGCACAAGAGGCCATCATCGGATGCATATTGGGCCATGACATTACGGAATCTGCGGACATGCTCTTTCGGATCCCTATTTTCCTTGTATTGTTCGATGGTTGGCATTCTGAATCTTTTCGAGAACCGGGTGTGGGCGATATGGTCGACGAATGGATTGTCTGACTCATCATCTAAAGAGACATTGTGTCCATACCGCTTAGCCATTGCTAAGACCTTTTTTGAGAGCTGTTGGAGGGTGACGCTTCGGTGACCAGTCGGTTCCCCTTCTTGGTCGAGCCTGCTTTTGATCGTCATCCTACGGTAATCACCTTTCGTGCTGTCAATACTTCTGTTAGCTTCTAGATCATCTGTACTTTTGGATCTCTGCTGCCGTGCTCTTTTTGACCATAATCTCCTTCTTGGCTTGGGACTCCTGTCTCCTGATGAGATTGATTGTCGTCTCCTACGGTTCCTGTTAGGTCTATCATTGGCGGCTTCCCCATGTGCTCGCCCACGACTCCGTTTTTCCAGGAAGTCCTCGTCCAGCAGACCTTTTCCCCTCTTTTGCCTTCTTTCTTCTAGGACCTCTGGTGGGTCCCGTGGGGCTTCCTCCATAGTTGGTTTTGCTTGAATGCTGGAAGTTGCGACATGGACCTCTGATCGCAACCTCATTGGGGGATGATTCCTGGGCGTGCTGGTTGTCAGCTCATAAGGAGACGAGGCTCCTGACCCTATAGGGAGTGTGAGTCCAATCTTGTTGGCCACATTGACCAAATTCATCAATGTAGTGTGAAAGTGTTGTAAAGTCTCGTTGGCTACTCTAGTCCCCGGAGTCGCTGCTGATTGCTCCCTTGTTGCCAATGTTTCCTCTCCTGGTACCACAGCCGCCTCGAGGATCTGATCGTTATTGAGATTTCGTCTTTATCGCTATCGTTGCTCATGCTGTGCCTATTTGTAAGGATTCCTGGAAGTTTTTTGTTCTGAAAACCCCCTTCTTCTAGCGCCAATTGTTGACGGTGATTTTTGGATTGACTCGTTCAACAATAATATCTTTAATTAGAATAAATAAATAAAGAAATAAATCAAAGCATGCAAGACGGATTTTACGTGAAAAACCCTTGAATGGGAAAAAACCACGGCGCCCCTTGAGGGCAAGAGAATAACACTATGAATGGTTTGTAGTTTACACACTTAGATCTCTCATACAATTGCTTTATTCTCTCTTTATGATCTCGAACCCCTTTTCATGGGATTTATGGTTCTATTTATACTAGTCCTTCTAGGGTTTCCTATGTTTATGCCGTATTGATAGGGGAGTTCCTATTTTTAATCATACAAGGACTATAGAGTTTGTAAGCAATTTTAGGGTTTGCTTCCTGTTTGGACTCTTCTTTGTTAAAAACGGTTGTTTCCTATCCGAAATATGATTTGATCTTTATGCCTTGTGTCTGGTCGAATTCCTGCTGTGGAGGGTATACTGGAATAAAGTTATTTTCCTAACCGTATATTTCTTGGCGAACGCTTTAGGTCGGCGAGCACAACTTGCTTTTTTGCTGGTAGACCAGCTGTGGTGAGCACACTTCTAATTTGAACTGGCGAGTACGCCAGCTGGCACATCTTTTGACTGATTTCCTTTCGTTGACTGGTCAATGAGTGACGTGGTTGTTATTTAACCCGTCTTTAGCGCACATTTTGCTGACGTGTCCTTTGGCCGAATATATATATACAACAACAATAATAAAGAAAGATAAGATAAAGAGAAGTAATTAAATCCAATCACACACAACACAAGAATTTATGTGGAAATCCAAATCAGGGAAAAACCACGGCAGTCAGGACAACAAGAGAAAGTTCCAATATGTAGTAAATTGTTACAACTACACACTCATGATTCTCTCTCTAAAATACCCCAAACCCGATTACACTCTATGCTCACTTTGAGATCTCTCTAATATTACATGCTGTTCTTTTTACTTCACACATAATAACCTAGCTATTATGGTCTATTTATATGAATTACAGGGAGTTTAAACCTACAAAGAAATCTATCTCCTAATCGTACAAGATTTACTTGTTTCACATAAATACTATTTCCTATTTATGATAAGTCTTCTTGTAAGGAGAAATCATTTTTCTATAATCATAAGAACTTCTAGAAACAACATATTTCCTTTTACTTGAATATTTCTTGATACAACGCATGCATGCGATTGACCACGATTCAAGTTGCGGTTGGCCACCCCTTCCTAAACTATGTTAAACTTGATCACTCTGAAACCGTGATCCACGCGCTGCATCACCAAAGACTGCTGTGAAAGCCATAATGCCACCCACACCGTAAGACACTGGAATTGGATCACTGTCCATGCCGCTATGGAAACCCACCCCACAGTACTGATTATCACTGTCAAAGCCACATCAATTTTGATAGCTGTTTTCACTGTTCTTCATTTCTGCTGTTCTTCAAGTTTTCATGCTTCCCTCAAACATAACCTCATACTCCCAAATGTTTTCACTTCTCTGGGAAGTCTCCGCACTGGTTGTATCTCGTTTGGTAACCATTGGAAATTCAAGCCATATTCGACAATAGGCATGAATATTTTCATCAAGTTTTATAGACATTAACAATGATTTTGTTTTTTTATTCTTTTGAGATTTTTTTTTTACATGAGAAATATAATTTTTTCACAACAAAGTATATATTATATTTAAAAGTCAATGAAAGTCTATAAATGTCTATGAAATTCTGTCTTTCATAATGAACTCTACAAAAGTCCATAAAAGTTCATGAACTTTACAAAAGTCATCGACTTAAAAAAACTCTTTAAAAGTCTTTTGAAATCCAAATTGATTACACCTCCAACTTATACTACTATAAAATTGAGACTAGATTAAGAATAAATTCCATATAATTTATACGTCAGCTATTTATTGCCACTAACCATTTATAAGCATGTGTAACGTAATCTTTCGTACAAACATCCATTTGTCAATCAGAAGTCAAGTACTTCTCAACTTGAATTGTTGCATCTTGTTATAGAATAATAAATTAATCAATTAAAATATCATTTTATATCCTGATTCGTTGATCAAAATAAAAGTGTGCACAAATTCATGATCATACATGTTGGACTGGAAGGCAACTCGAGAGGGTAGGGGGTCAATTGAGCTTCTAGCAAATTAAATCTCAATCAAAGCACTATCATATTGGTGCAAAATTCTGCCGGTCTCTCTTAAAGGTAAAATCAATTTTTTTGATTTCATTCTTCATTGCCATTCTTGTTTATCAGAGAAAGATCTTGGTCTGTTTTGTGTTTGTCTTTGGAAAATTTGGGCGATGCAAAATGTGGTGGTACATGATCCCTCTTCTTCCTTAGATACTGATATTATGGAGTGGGCTATTGCTTATGTTACTGAGTATCAAAATGCTTGCACTCCAGTGACTTTAGCGCCTGTTCTTGCTGTTGTTAGAAGTCCCGTTTGGATTCCTCCGGATCCAGGAGTGTATAAAATCAACTGTGATGCTGCGATTAAAATGGCCAGCTGTTTGGTAGGATTCGGCATTGTTATTCGAAACTGTGACGACCAAGTTATGGCTTCTAGCTCCCAAAGAATTACGGCTTCTTTCTCTCCTCAAGTGGCAAAAGCTGAAGCTATTAGAAGAGGGCTGCAGCTGGCAGTGGATACAGGCCTATTTTCTTGTATGATCGACTCCGATGCCAAAGTGGTGGTGGACTGGATAAACAGTGGCAAAGCTCTGGATTCTGAAATTAGTATTATCATTTTAGATATTCAAAATCTGTTGTTACTAGTTAATTGTATTTCGATCAATTACTCTCCTAGAACGGCTAATCATTTAGCCCATGTGTTGGCTAAAAACGGTCTCTCCTATGTTGAGGACATGTTTTGGCTGGAGGATTTCCCTCCCTGTGTTGGTTCCTTAGTTTCGGCGGATTGCCTTTCCTGTTTGTAATCTTAGTTTCCTTCAAAAAAAAAAAAAAAAAAAAAAAAAAAAAAAAACTCTAGTATGTTGTGCAAATTTAAATAAATATGTTCAATATCAAAGTGTACAGTAATGATAGAGAAATCTAGCACAATGATTTTTAACATAGTTCAGCCAACCCTTTACCTACTTCCACTCTCCAAGCTTCTCTGAAACACTATATCATAATGATATATCATTGATACATAATAATAAATTAATCTATTAAAATATCATTTTATATCATGATTTGCTAATCAGAATAAAAGTGCGTGCAAATCCATGATCATACATGTTGGATTGAAAGACAACTCAAGAGGGTAGGCACAAGAAAATTGTTCTCTCAAATTGGAACCCGGATGTGCTCTTTCACTCAAATCAATCCATACATATTGATTCCCTTTCGTCACCAACATGCAAACAAGATTGAGACTTTACTTTTACACTACATCATTTGTTTACACTAAGTTACACTACATCATTGTCTTAACCTAAAGTCTTCACTTATGCAAAACACATCAATTTATACTCATTCACCAACATATATGTCAAGAAAAGAGAGATATAGCAAAGCTCAAAGAATAGAGTCAAGATCCTAATCGAATCTTAGTAAAGATCATATATAAGAAGCTCAAGTGTTAGGTTACAAATATTCCCTATTGGGGATTATACATCAAAGAAATAGAAAATTAAATAAAGAGAAGAATTTAGAGATAACCAAGATCTCTATTTCATTTGCTCTCCTTTCTCCTTGGATCTACTTCAAAGATGGATGGAGGAAGTGTAGAGGTGGTGGTGGTTAGCTTCCCATGGAGGAGAACCTCCATGAAAGCTTTGAGAGCTCCTCACTCTCTTTTGTGGTGTAAGAGTTTGTAAAATGTATAAAGTATAAAGTGAGATGAGATAGGATGGGATTGGATATTTTAAAGACCAACAAGTGGGTGTATTTATAGTGGTTGAAGGTTAGGGCATTAATTAAGGTTGAAAAGTCAAGTTTGCCCTTCAAAATCATGTGACCTGCAAGTAGATATTTGTTGCTAACATAGATTTGCGAGGTCCAACTCACATATTTAACTCGTAGATTGCTCTAGGCAACTTTTGTGACCAAGATCTGCGAGGACAAATTCCCAGAAAATCTGCTACTTTGCGCTGTTAGGTTTAACTCATAGTTTCAACTCGCAAAAGGGTCTGAAATTGATTTGCGACTTCGTTCTGCGAGGACAAACTCTCAGTTCCAACTCGCGGTGCCATCTGGCGGATTTTTCTACTCCACGTACTAGTCACTCAAATAGATGTAACTTCTTCTAGAAAGCCTGGAATTGTGATCCGTAAAGTTTACTGAAAAGTAGACTCCTGGGGCTTTCCGAAAATATATAGCTCGACACCTAGTTTAATCTGAGGATGGGAGATATGGCTTTTGTAAGTTAGGCATTTTTCACAAGCCATCTCAATTTCAGCTCTTTTTCCTTATTTTTGCCTCCAAATCTTCACTTTAGGCTCAAACACTTAACTTTAGGGAAATGAACCTACACAAGGTTAAAACACATATTATATACACAAAAATGCTCGAAACTGAGCACAAAAGGTAGGAAATATGAGCCTAAAATAGGTACATTAATGTACCGATCATATATTGAACTTGAACTTTTTTTAACAATAAATTGAACTTGAACTTTATTTGCAGAATAATTATTTTCTTTAATAAAATTTTTGTTTTGTTAAATTGAACTTTATTTGCAGAAGAACATACCAAATTTTATAAAGAATGGTGCATGTTAAATTACTTTTTTTTTTAATTAATATGAGTATAAATGTAAAATTACTTATTTTTAGACAATTTTATTTTTTAAAAATAAACATTTTGACAGTACATTCAGATATAAGAAAAAAAAAAAAAACATGTCATTCATGTTTAAATTTTAGTCACCATTCAGTCTTTAAAAAAATTCAGGACTATTTAGTTTTCAGACAAAAGAACATTTGACCCTTTAGACCAAAGTGGAAATTACACAGAATGACCACAAAGATTAGTGGAAATTCTTTTTTAACCACAAACGAACTTTTATTTGTTTATAACCACTTTTTTGAGAAATTACAAGAAAACCCTCATATAAAAACCCCCAAATCAGCTCTCTCTCTCTTCTTTCTCTTTTTTTCTTTCTCTCTCTTCTGGTCTCTCTCTCCCTGACTAGTCTCTCTCTCTTCCCGATCTCTCTCACCGACGGGCTTTGGAGGTCGCCGAGCGCCGGCGACCTCCTGGGCTTCGCGGCGACTGGGCTGGTGTTGGGCGTTGCTGATTTTAGCGACTGGGCTGGTGGACAGGCGACGGGGGACCAGGCGTGGGCGCCGGCGACCTCCTCGCCGTCCGCTGCTGCTTCGTCGGCGACGGAATCGAACCCCCTTCGCCGGCGAGGTGATCTGCAGAAAAGGGAAGCCAAAAAAAAAAAAAACCTAATGTTTTGAGGAAGAAGAAGAGGAAGAAGAAGAAATGCAAAATTTCAATTTAGTCCAAATTTCAAGTTTTGATATTTTAATTTAGGCCTAATTTCAAGTTTTGATATTTCAATTTAAGCCTGATTTCAAGTTTGAACATTTCAATTTACCCATGATTTCAAGTTTGCTTCGAGATTTAAAATAAAACGATTTTCAGGGGTACTCTGGTAATTTATGGACATACACTGAAAGTTTTTTAAAAAAGTGGTTATTAACAATTAAAGTTTCAAAAGTGGTTATTAAGGAAAGTTTATTGTTTTGAGTGGCTATTTCTAGTTTTCTCTTTAAACCAAAAGCACTGTTTTTATTTTCATATTTGTTTTTAAAAGACTGCAAATGAAAAACTTTACTAGATGCATCTTTTATGTTTTACATTTTTTTTTTTGTCTTCAATATTTTTTCCAAAACATTACAGATAGGCCCAGTTCACGGCCCATGATTCCTCCCAAAAAATCTCTATCATTTTCAAATTCCCGCTAAAACCATACTTTACCAAAAACTTTCAAATCAAAACAAAAAAGACAGAGAGACAAGAGAGATATTCAATTTATTGAAGCAACTGAGTTGAATCGAAAAACAAAATGGTTATGGAATCGGAGGACGGCTCGGGAAGACGAGTGAGGCTCTTCATCAAAGAGATGGTCATGCGAAACTTCAAATCCTATGCCGGCGAACAGCGCGTCGGTCCCTTCCACAAGGTTTGTACTTTCGTTTTCTCGGTACTGTTTGGTTTCCGAGAAAGCTCTGGAAAATCTGTTAAAGAAAGTTATAAAGTAATTGGACTAAACCTCAAAGTGTACGAGTGTGTGTAGGAACTTAAAAGAAGTATATGTTTTTTTTTTTTTTTGACGCGTAATTGAAAGCTAGGGTTCTGTTTGGTTGCTCGGAAAATTGTGGAAAGTAGAAGGAAAATTCAATTGACGCTACAGATTGGAAACACAAAAAGAACTCAATTTGGAAAACAGTAGCTAATAAATTAAATGATTCATTTTTACTTTTACTAATTTTTCCAATTGCTTTTCTTTGTGTTTTGCGGCCACTGAAGAGAAAAAAGAAGAAGCATAATCTTGATTTTTTTTTTACTTGGTTTCTTTGTAAGCTTGATTTTATTTGGTTAATAAATTTAATGTTTTGGTGGGTGATAGAGTTTTTCCGCTGTGGTTGGACCAAATGGAAGTGGGAAAAGCAATGTGATTGATGCAATGCTTTTCGTATTTGGAAAGCGAGCCAAGCAGGTGTGTTTTGTACATTTCACTTTTTCGTGTTATTTTATTTATCGAAAGAAGCATGTGGTAGATTGTGTTTTTGAATTGGTTTCCATTCTTTTGGTGGCATTTTTTTAAATTTATTTTTAATTAATTTATTTTTTTTATCTTCTATATGTAGTAGAAGTACTTAATGTTTTTGTATTGTTGTGTTAATATAAATTTGCAGATGAGACTTAATAAAGTTTCAGAGCTTATTCACAACTCTACTAATCATCAGAATTTGGATAGTGCTGGCGTTTCTGTTCACTTTCAGGAGATTGTTGATCTGGTAAAGTTTTAGTCTTCCTTACTGGAGGTTTTGCTTGTAAGAAATTGTTTTTGTTATTTATGGGCTTTATTGTGATGAATTTGCTGTCACAATAAATTGCGAAATGGTATTAACTCGGGTATTATATTTTACTGTTTCCTTACAGTATTTGAATACTGCTTTTTAAAAGTAATTTACTGTCAAAATTCTCTTAATTGAGTTTGTAATGAATACAGGACGATGGAACATATGAAGCTGTTCCAGGAAGTGATTTTGTTATTTCCCGTGTCGCGTTCCGTGATAATTCCTCTAAATATTATATTAACGACCGGGCAAGTAATTTTACTGAAGTTACTACTAAATTGAAAGGGAAAGGGGTCGATCTGGACAACAACCGTTTTCTGATTCTTCAGGTTCAGTATCGTCACACAACAATTTCAGTTCTGGGTCAAGATTTTATTTCTATGCATCTTAGACTTTTGCTTCATGGTTGTCAACAGGGTGAAGTTGAGCAGATTTCACTGATGAAGCCTAAAGCTCAAGGGCCACATGATGAAGGCTTTCTTGAATACCTTGAGGATATAATTGGAACTGACAAATATATTGAGAAAATTGATGAATCTCATAAGGAGTGAGTATTTTTCCTGCATGCTAATCAAGTTGGAAACTTTACCCTGTAGATGCTCTTATCCCTGCTTCCCTGCATTTTTACTTGAGAGCATCAATAATGTCTATTACTTGTATGAGGGTTAAGGGAGACTCAGTTTATGTTGGTCATGAAAACTATGCTATTATCAGAAGCTCAAATGCAAAAATAACCTTGTAAAATGGGTGGTTTATTGGGGGAGTTCAGGAACTATTTTCTAGAATGTTTGAAATGAAATAGCAGTGTAAAATTTGCAGCATTCTTGATTAAGATTAGAAGGTATATCCTTCCAGATGATGCAACTGATATCAAAATGGCATTTTCTACTTAATACATCATGGCTTTTAATACAATTTTTGTATTATTTGGACTACCGTGGGCCTGAGATTGCTCTGCTGCTGCCATATTGAAAGAATGTAGTTTCATGTCTAACACCTGTTGTATGTTGTTGTCATTGTTCTTATAGGCTTGAATCTCTCAATGAGAAACGATCTGGTGTTGTCCAAATGGTTAAGCTAGCAGAGAAAGAAAGAGATAGCTTGGAGGTTTGTATGTGTTTTTGTGTACTTGTATATCATTTTGCCATATTCAGCAATCTCTTAATGAATTTCTATGCAATAGGATGTAAAGAATGAAGCAGAAGCCTACATGCTGAAGGAGTTGTCACTATTGAAATGGCAAGAGAAAGCCACAAAATTGGCTTGTGAAGATACTAGTGAGAAAATGGTTGACCTACGGGAAAAGGTGTCAAAATTAGAAGAAAATCTGAAGAATGAAAGGTAATATTGGTCATCATAATAGTGGGTTACATGATCAATATAACACTAGAAACCACCATGAAGATTTTGAAAACTTGTTCTAGGGAGAAGATCCAAGATCACAATAAATCATTAAAGGAGCTGGAGTCTGTGCACAACAAATATATGAAGAAACAAGAGGTTTGCATCATATCATTATAACTGTCAAAATAATTGTTTGAAGTTATTTTTGATGTACAGCTGATATTAAATAATTGTTTGAAGTTCTAGGGAAGGGAAATTTGAGTGTATGAAATCATTTGCCATATTATATGTCATGTCTACTTTTCAATTTTCTCATAAGATATTCTGTGAGCTTATCCGAATTTTAACTAATCAATTGTTTCTGTTGCTGATTAGGAACTTGATAATGATCTCAGAGTTTGTAAGGAAGAGTTTAAAGAGTTTCAAAGGCAGGATGTTAAATACCGGGAAGATTTGAAGCATACAAAGCAGAAGATAAAGAAACTTGAAGATAAGCTTGAAAAGGTAGTGAAAAGACATGATTTATGTGAACTGTATATGTACTTCATCTGACTTGTGGCTTGTGTCTGCAGGATTCCTCAAAGATTGATAATCTAACGAAGGAGTGTGAGGTCTCAACAAATATGATCCCAAAACTTGAGGACAGTATTCCTAAGCTGCAAAAGCTTTTGTTGGACGAGGAGAAAGTCCTAGAGGAGATTAAAGAGAATTCTAAAGGTGATTATCTCTATTTTTTATCTGTAGCTGTATATATGTCTTTGTTGCTTGTGAATATTGTAGCTCTTCCTTGTTGATACACTAAACACTATTAAGTTCTGGTAGTCGTAAATGTGATATTATTGTCTGTGAACCTACATATTTTATGCTAGTGTAAATTTTTGTATGCTTATCTTATCTTGAAAAACACTAGTTAAATATAGTTCTCCTGAGAGGTGTTTAACTCCTATTACATTAATTTGCAATCTTTTGGGTTTTTTATGCGAAGATTGCTCAAATAAAATTTTATGTATGCTACATTATAGCTGAAAACTTTACTTATATAATCAGTTGTTTGAATATAGTGCAGCAAGAGCAGCAGAGATGAATTAAGTTTGGTCAAAATCATATATTTTTTGAAAGTTGCCTGGGTGAATTTTTATTTGGTGTTCGAATTACCACCTCTTTTTGGTTCCTATGACATTAATTAGTATTGGGAATATCCTAGCTTAATTTAGAAGTTCAATTATTTTTTTGTTATGTCAGAAAATTTTAGTGCATGTTGCGTTGTATTTTAACTCCATCATTAAAGGTTATTTAAGATTGTATATAGTAGTGACTGTAAGCCTTTTCATGCACGAGTTTTGAAGTGTTGGCTGTATGCTTGAATCAAACAAATGAAAGTTTTGATTTTACTAATATAGTCTGTTTCTCTTGAATGGTTATGTTGTGTGGATAATGTTGTCTTTTTTCTAGGTTCTTTGCATCCTATTTGAGGAAGAATAACATGAATTTCAAAGTAGCCTTTATTTATATAGAAATTCTTAAAAAGGTTTTCTATGGCACACAAATGTGGGATTGTGGTCTCATTTTGTTTTGAGGCAAATTATTGTTGAAAATTATTAACTTCTGGTTAAATGGGAGAGCTTTTGGAATGTGACACATGGTTTGTGGTTAAACTGTAACCTCATTGGTACATCAGCATGGGTAATTTGTATAAATATAATCTTATAAGGTCAACATGGAGAACTAAGCATTAGATGTACACTGTATAGGACTTGCTAAAAGTCTGCAGTATCCCTTGATTTATGAGTTTTATGGCAATCAATTTTGTAACTTCTATTATTGTCTTATGCAGGTAGGATGAGGAATTATATTACATCAGTAATGATTACTTGATTTAGTTAAGCAAATATTAGCTGAATATATGTTCTTAAAATTTCATTTGGTTTATGATAAGTATTTACTATATGCCTGATTTGACCAAGGAGTTTCATACTGGCCAGTGTTCTGGAAATGACTTCATTCTTTGAGCTGAAATCAGTAATATGCCTACATTTTCTCTTCAACCTTCTTTGATTTAGTTTGAAGTTGGTTTGCATTTACAAAAATATGTTCTTTAGAAGTTTAAAGAAGATCAGTTCTTTCATTGGAGAAATGGATGTACAGATAATAGAATATGTTTCAATTCAAGAAAATTGATAGAAGTTACATACATTAAGGTTTGAATATAATTCCAAATCCTTGGGTTTTTCCGCACTCTATATGAGATGAAGTCAGTGAGCTGGAGACTATTATTCTTTTTTGGTGTTATTCACGTAGATGTTCCTTCTAGGATACTGGAGTTGGGGAACCAATAAATACAGAAATTGATCCATTTTTACGTTGCTGATGTCTTGTAGATGTGTACCTTTGCATTTAATTTACTAAAATGTTGCTTCCTTCTGATTGATTAATGAACAGTTGAAACCGAGAAGTATCGCTCTGAACTTGCAACTGTTCGTGCTGAATTAGAACCTTGGGAAAAAGAGCTGATTTTGCACAAGGGAAAACTTGATGTTGCATGCACAGAGAGCAAGCTTTTGTGTGAGAAGGTGTGGTTGATATATTTTTTGATTGGTAAACTGATATTAAAGAAGTTATGGTAATTGTAGTGGAAAACTATTCTTACTGTGCAGTTGTATATCAATTATCATATGTTTCCTCTCTTCTTTTGACAGCCTGGGAAGTTGTATTACTACTCTCTAATTTCTTAAGTCTTTGCAAATTTTCCATTAATTATAGAAGTCCAGCATTTTATGAAAATCCTGAAATATCTGAGTTTCTTTATTTTGATTGTTAGTCTTCAATGAAATACTCAGAAAAAAAATGCTCTTCTCTGTTGGAAGTCATGCTCAGTTCTTCATCTGATACAATTGCTCGGCTGAGAAGTTGAGAAAGAAAGTGCACTACCTCCTATAAACAATCTTGAAACCCCAAATCTAGAAATGAAATTGTTCTGCTAACATATTTGTACAATAATATATTTTTTATTCTGTTTTGACATTTTGTAAGGTTTTTATCTCTTCTGAAAAAAACGTGGTTTTATTCCAACTAATAGGAAGAATTAAGTCTGTTTTTTCTAATTTTCTTGCCATGATAATTCTTGGAATTATCTGTGTGAATATATATATATATGTATAAATATATTAAGTTACCAAACTTCAAGGTGGAGGATGAAGAGGAACAGTTGGCTGAATGTCCTTGTTGATTATTTCAGCATGAAGCTGGCCATAATGCTTTTGAGGATGCTCAAAAGAAATTGGATGACATATTGAGAAGAAACAACATTAAGACTGCAGACGTTGCAAATATGCAGAGTGATTTAGAAAAGAACAAGCTTGAAGTACTGGAGGCTCGTAAAGTGGAACAAGTCAGTAATTTTATGATAACTATTTGAACATCATTTTTTCTTTTTAATTATTCTTTTCTTGTGGCTGGATATGAAAACTGACAAGAATACCTGAACCTTTTACAGGAGTGCATGAAAGAACAAGAAGCATTGATTCCTCTTGAACAAGCTGCAAGACAGAAAGTTGCTGAACTTAAGTCTGTTATGGATTCTGAAAAGAGTCAGGGATCAGTTTTAAAAGCAATTCTGCAGGCTAAGGAGTCCAATCAAATTGAAGGAATATATGGCCGAATGGGCGATTTAGGTGCCATTGATGGTGAGTGTTTGCCCTGTTGGTGTATTATCTTCATTCAATTTGCCATCTTTTCATCTTTATAAAATAATTCTTGAAATTTTATGTGCAATATCAAATCCAATTGCTTGGATCAGTTCTGTTTCCTATCTATTTGGATTTTTTTTTTTTTATCGTTTCTTATCCAGCTTGTACAGAATAATATATGAATTAGTTCAAACAGAGTTGAGATTTGTTCATGTCTTTATGTGCTAGTGCACTTTATACCCATGATCTAAATTTTACCTCTATTTTCATTTGATTTTTAAGTATGAATGTAATGCTTAATGGAAAAACAATTTTATTATTTTCTTTCTTTTAATAGATTCTGTCATTTTGATATTCGATGTATTATTCTTGTTATTTTTACTTTGTCTATCAAGTTGCACTTATTCGGTACCTTATTTTATCTTTGCAGCAAAATATGATGTTGCTATATCAACTGCGTGCCCTGGACTTGATTATATTGTGGTGGAAACAACTGGTGCAGCACAGGCATGCGTTGACTTACTACGGAGGGAGAAACTTGGTGTTGCTACATTCATGATATTGGTATAAAGAATTTATTGGATCAAAACAATTTGAAAGTTTCTGCCGTAAAGAATTTATTGCATTGGAACATGTCTTGGTGTGGTTGACCTTGACATATTTGATATGTGGAACAATAGGTCAACATAGTATTAATGATCCTTTTAATTCACAAATTAAATATTTAGCATCTTTGACTTAAACATAGTATGCAATGTAGTATGTACACATAAAAGGAATATAGACTGATGACCTTGACATATCAGATGTGTGGAACAAAAGTTTAAAACAGTGTTAATGATATTTTTAATTCACAAATTAAATATTTTAGCATCTTTGCTAAAGTGATTTAGTGAAGGAATTTTTTGTAGTATGAAATGTACTGCATACATGATAAATGTAGCTGGAAGATAGACTAATGAACTTATGATTTCACTTTTGATGTTTTTTTTTTCATGCAGGAGAAACAAGTTGATCATTTGCCAAGGTTGAAAGAGAATGTAAGCACTCCAGAGGGAGTTCCACGTCTTTTTGACTTGATTAAAGTTCAGGATGAAAGAATGAAACTTGCTTTTTATGCAGCAATGGGAAACACTCTGGTAGCAAAGGATCTTGACCAGGTACACCCAAACACACGTTTTCTTAATGGAGTGTGTGATATATGTGATGCCATTACCTTATAATATCCAAATACAATTCAATTGGAGTAGAGTTTTGAGAAATTTGATGACATGAGATCTTTATGACTCATCTCATTTATAAGAGGTCACTAGGTCAGTTTGTAAATCCAAATTGGAATATTTACACACACACACAAACATGCACACACATTCACGTGCACAGACAGAGATATCAATTGTCAGATGTGCACGACAGCTTACTCATTTATGGCTTGATGACTCTTGATTGATTTTTATTGGTTGCCTTGGATGACTCAATTAGAAGTAGACAAATCAATTTGTTAACTCAGAATTTTTTTTTTATTTTTTCCATCTTTCTGTGATATTTTGGATTTGCGCTTAGAATCCTTCCTTGGTTTGACCAACATTTGCTAACAGCATTCTTTTTATTACTATTTATGTTTTTCATTGATGACAACTTTTAAGAGATACACCTGACTATAACATGCCAGGGTATTATTTAAGATCCGTGTGATGACATTGTAGCTCACCATGAAGTGTGTCACAAACTCAGTCTATTTAAATAAAGATGTGTATTAATTCCTTATACGAGGTGATAGTTTTAGCTCTGCACTGGTTATTTTCATCAGATTAAATGCAAAGATGTAATCATTATGTGGACCTTATACATATAATTGAATCCTATCAAGCTTTACGTTTTAGTTGGATTTGGCTAGTCTATATAATTGTGTTTCTTTTCTAATCCAGGCAACACGTATTGCTTATGGTGGAAATAGAGATTTTCGTCGAGTAGTAACACTTGAAGGTGCACTTTTTGAAAAATCTGGTACTATGAGTGGTGGGGGAGGTAAGCCACGAGGTGGTAAGATGGGGACGTCTATTCGATCTGCTAGTGTGTCTGCTGAAGCTATTACCAATGCTGAGAAGGAGCTCTCTGGTATTGTTAATACATTAAATAGCATTCGCCAAAGAATTAATGATGCAGTGAGGCGTTACCAATCCTCAGATAATACAATTAAACGCTTGGAGATGGAGTTAGCTAAAAGCCAGAAAGAGGTACTAAGTTTTTTGATTGTATAGAGTTTTTTGGATTGTTATGTATTAAGTTAAAATTGATGCAATATTATTTTTCTGTAAAACAGATTGAAAGTTTAAATTCAGAACATGGTTATCTTGAGAAACAACTTGATTCCTTGGAGGCTGCATCACAGCCAAAGAGAGATGAAATTGATAGGCTTGAGGAGCTCAAGAAAATTATTTCTGCAGAAGAAAAAGAAATTGAACAACTTATACAGGGATCTAAACAGCTGAAAGCGAAGGTGGGTAAAGGCAACTGCAGAATTAAGGATATAGATATGTCAGTTCTAAGTTTTATTAATTTTGTTTACTTGATTTTTTATTTTATTTTTTGATTTTTCTATTGTGCCTTTTTCAGGCTGTGGAGCTTCAAAGTAAAATAGAAAATGCTGGGGGTGAAAAGTTGAAAGCACAGAAGTTGAAGGTCGACAAAATTCAGTCTGTAAGTTATGCGCCACTTTGAAGACTTTAAATTACTATCATGTGTGGTCTTTGTTAATTCATGCTCCCCACTCAGGATATTGACAAAAATAGCACTGAGATCAACCGTCACAAAGTTCAAATAGAGACAGGACAAAAAATGATTAAGAAGTTGACAAAGGGGATTGAGGATTCGAAGAAGGAGAAAGAACGACTTCTTGAAGAGAAGGAAAAAATGCTAAGCATTTTTAAAGAAATAGAACAGAAGGCATTTACTGTTCAAGAGAATTACAACAATACACAGAAGGTTTATCTTTCTCTTTCCCTTCATGTACCTCAGGTGAATTTGATATCATAGTTGGTTTTTTTATAGATATCCAATTTCTTCGTCTCTACTGCAGTTGATTGATCAACATAAAGATGTGCTGGATAAAGCGAAACATGAATATGAACAAGTGAAGAAAACTGTGGATGAGTTGCGAGCATCAGAGGTAGAGTTTGAAGAGATGTGTGTTCTATTGTCTGATCCTTTATCTATTACACCATGTTAACATGTCTATAGCACAGGTTGATGCTGACTACAAATTACAAGACATGAAAAGACTATACAAGGAGCTGGAAATGAAGGGGAAGGGTTATAAGAAACGACTTGATGACTTGCAAGTTGCTCTTATGAAGCATTTGGAACAGTATGTTGGTTAAAGGAAATTCTTTAGAATAAGGAAATACATATGACTTTTCAATTTCAATCATGCTTTTGTTGTATGCTGCAGAATTCAGAAAGATCTAGTGGACCCTGAAAAGCTTCAAGCAACCCTTACAGATGTGACTTTAACCGAATCCTGTGACTTAAAAAGGGCCCTTGAAACGGTGGCGTTACTGGAAGCACAACTGAAAGAGATGAATCCAAATCTGGATTCAATTTCTGAGTATAAATTCCTTTAGGTGTTTGGTCAATGTGATTTTCATTCTGCTGTGTCTTTTTTCTAAAACTATTTTGTTGTTATAGTTATCGGAAGAAGGTGGCATTGTATAATGAACGAGTTGAGGATCTTACCACAGTAACTCAACAGCGAGATGACATAAAAAAACAGTACGATGAATTGAGAAAGAGAAGGCATGGATTTCCTTTTATATTATAAGTGCCTTTTCCCTCTTCAATTTTCCTCTTTTCCTGTTAGTCATATCTGTCTCAACTGAAATGTCTTATTATTTTAATTTTAGGTTGGATGAATTCATGGCCGGATTTAATGCAATATCTTTAAAGTTGAAGGAAATGTACCAGGTTTGTGAACTTGTGCCATTTTCTGTTTATTTAAGAACTCCACTTTGATTTTTCTTGAATCCTTATTGCTCATTTATACACAATCAGTTAGCTATGCTCATTTTTTATGCTGCCAGAATAACATTCAGGTTTACATTCTATCTGTTATCTAATTTCTCTTTAAGTAACAACACTTCTCCCTTGTTTATGCAATGAACTCGCAGATGATCACACTGGGAGGTGATGCAGAACTTGAGCTAGTGGACTCTTTGGATCCTTTCTCTGAGGGTGTGGTTTTTAGTGTCAGACCGCCTAAGAAGAGCTGGAAGAATATTGCTAACCTATCTGGTGGTGAAAAGGTTATCTCTGAATTTGCTTTTCAATATTCACAGATTTAATTGGCCTTTATTTATTTTTAATGTGTGTGTGCCAAGTTAAGTATGCTTATTTATTATCTCAGAACTTATTTGTTGGCATGTTTGGTTATGTAACATTTTTCAGACTCTCAGCTCATTAGCTCTTGTTTTTGCACTTCATCACTACAAGCCTACTCCACTTTATGTCATGGATGAAATTGATGCTGCTCTAGGTAGTAGTTTTGCAGAATCATGAACTTTAGTTTTTTGTTTCATCAAATTGTCTTTTATCTATTTTCTGTTTTCTTTTTGGCTCCTTTACATTGACGGTTCATATGGTGTGCCAGATTTCAAGAACGTCTCTATTGTGGGTCATTACGTGAAGGACCGAACAAAGGATGCTCAATTTATAATTATAAGGTAGGTTGGATGCTCTCTGTGGATTACTATTTAGTGGGAAATCATATATTTGCTCAAGCTGTTATCTGTTTTATACACCTGCAGCCTACGGAACAACATGTTTGAGTTGGCAGATCGGCTTGTGGGGATCTATAAAACTGATAATTGCACTAAGAGCATTACCATCAACCCAGGGAGTTTTGTGGTGTGTGAAAATGCTGCTTAATAGATATGTAAATTTCTTCTGACATGAAATTGAGAATGGTAACTCACCATAAGCTCAATTTCTAACAATATAGTGATGATGTATAACATTGATATATTGTTTTAATATTTGAATGATGTAATTAACTGTCCAGTGGGTGAAATATAAATGCGAGAGCACATTATTTTCCTTTGATCAGTTGGTTTTTCCTGCTATGTTTCATGACCTTTCCAGTTAATTGCTTTTGATATTCTTTGATTTCCTTGGACTTCATTTAGCTTATGCTTCAAGTCATTTAAGATATGCCACAGTTGTTCTGAGGGGCTGGAAATTCAATTTTGTGGTAGATTTGGTTATTGCACCCTTGGGCATCATAGTTGACACTTGATGGTGCCTATATATATATATATATATATTACATCCGAAACTGACATTTTAGTAGCATAACAATCTTGAAAATTTCCAGCTAACTGGCTTATTCACGACAAATCTCTCATAGTACATCAAGAGGGTCATTGTTAGGAACCTGGCTGTCAATGTTCTCTATCGGGTGGAGTTTGAATGACAATGAACGCTGAGACATGTCATGGTCCCGGATAAAACGGTAAGACAATGCTGCCATTAACGTTCCTGTTACTGGTCCGACCACATACACCCAAATCCCCTTGTAGTATGAACTAGCAATTGCTGGTCCTATTGTCCTTGCTGGGTTCATAGATCCACCTGATACTGGACTGAGGTTCACTACAGAACTTTGTTAGTTTTATGGGGACTTTTGTTTGGACTATTTAGTGTGTTTTTGGAAAATCAGTTTTTCTAGAAGTCCAACAAGCCTAACTTAACCTAAGAGACGTTTTGAAGGTTAAGGTTTGCCCAACAGTTTTCTAAAACGATTTTTAACATTTGGAAACACTTTTGAAAATGTTTTCAAAATTGCTTACCCTGCCAAGATAGATGTGATGCAAACAGCAGAACCAACTGCAACTCCTGCTAGCTCTCCTACCTGTAAAAAATTAAATAGTGAATTATTCTTCTATGAAAATTTATGGCTATGATGAAAACATTGAACTAGAATGTGATGTTTACAGCTTTGGAGTCGGTCGCAACCGCGGAAGTGACGAACATCATAGAAAAGGTAACAACAATTTCCATGATCAGAGCTTGGAGCTCTGTTCCAGCAGGTGAAGTAATTCCAATATGTTTAATTGGGTGCAATAGTACACGCAGTGTGAATGCTGCAGAAATTGCACCTGTTAATTGAGCTGCTGCATAAATTGGGACCTGCAAGAAAATATTATTAAAAAACATTATTGTTTGTATTTCTATTATAAGATAGGATTGGACATAATAATAATAATAATAAAAATAAAATCAATCTTTTGAAAAGTGATTAGAAACAATCCAAGCGACTACTTGGATTTGTTTTTGAAAATAGTTCTGTTTTTTTAAAGCAAAAGACAATTGAAAACTTTTTTGTTTAGGTTTTCTTTATTATATGTGTTTCAAAGTAGAAAACATTATTTTTGCAAATGAAAAATATTGTTTTTTGAATAAATTATAATTAAAATTTTAAGAACGATTTGATGTTTCCTTTTATTTTTAAAGTGTATATAAACAATCCTAACTTTTCCTTTAAAATAATTATTTTACACATTTTAGAAAGCAATACTAATATATTTAAAATGCTATCAAATGGATTTTCAGTTTTATATATAAATTGAACTATTTCTAAATATTTTTTCAGTTTTATAAAATAATTCATAGAATATTATAAAATAACTCTAAATTTCTTTATTTGAAAAGGGCCCATCCACATAAATTTTCATAAATTTAAACTGCAAAGGTTTGGGGCACATACCACTAAACCAGAACCAGTAAATCTACATGATAATTACATCAATTGTAAAACCATGTGAACAGTCCCTTGTCTAAGTTTCCAACAAAAAAAAAAAAAAAAAAAAAAAGAAAAAGAAAAATCCCTTGTATTATTTTCATTTCTAATATATATTTGCTCATAAACACGTATCTTTCTTGTATTATATTCATTTCTTATATATATATATATATTATCTGAACTATTTTTAATTTCATTTCTAATATATAAATATATATTTCCCTGATTGCTCTATCGAGCGTAGTTAAGTTGGTAGATGGACGAGTCTGAGGCTTGGGTAAATAACTCCCAAGTTAGCGGCTCGAATCCTACCAATAGCAAAAAGTTTCAAAAAATAAAATAAAAAATATTATTATCTAGATAGGTAGATAGATATTGTCAAAAAATAAAAATAAAAATAAATAACAACCATATAATAAACACATATAATTCTTTCATTTATTTGGCTTATTTTAGAGGACAAAATTGATGCCCATCGTGTGGTTGGATTTGTATTTAATACGTACACGTATCATCCAGAAAGATTCCCATGCTGTATATATAGTAGCTTTCAGCTACTGTTATTTATTTATTTATTTATTTTTAAATTTGACACCGAACGGATTAGGGGTTTATTTAAACCTATCAACATCAAACACTATATGCAAGGTCAGAATATCCAATTCCACAACCGTGAGATATTTATTCTCACAATAGTATGAAAAAAAAAAATTCTTCACACGTACTTATAAAATGCGTATGGTGGGATTCGAATCTTCACCACAAACGAGGAAGGTAGAAAATTTTATTGAATTCCAGACTTAACGGTTAGACAGCCATGCCAGTTCATGGACTTGTTCTTTGGCTGTCTGCTATTATTATTATTATTATTTTGTATTTTTGTGTGTGGAAATTTTAGTGAAAATTTGTATGGCCAAATTGAGATGGGGTTCCAAAACAAAAGGGTCAGACCATGACACTTGATGGACTCAATGGTGTGGTGTGGTCCAAGTGAATCCACCCCACTAATGTCATGTGCCTCTATCTCAAGATGTGTATGACATGACATTAATTGGCTAACCTAACATGGGTATATCAGGAAACTAATAACATACCTGTTTCCAGGGAAAATGTCTGATAGCTGCAAACGCTAGAGTGACAGCAGGGTTCATGTGTGCACCAGATATGTGACCAACTGCATAGATCATAACAGTCACTATAAGTCCTCCTGCAACTGAGGCTCCTAGTTTTGCAACTTTGTGTTCATCGCTTGCACTCAGTGCTGCAGACCCACATGTCACAAACACCAGCAAGTATGTTGCTATTATCTCTGCTACCACCTGTTTCATACAAATTAACCAGTGTCAGTGACAGTCATCAAACTTTTTCTGCATCTTTATTCATTCATGCCTGGATGGGAAGGAAATTACAAATTAAGAAATAAGTGTATTAATTACCTTTCTGAGAAAACCAGGAGGATAGAGTTGTTCAAAACATTTCCAGAAAAAAGACAGTTGCTTGTTGTGATCAGATACTGGGTTTTGTATTGATGATACATGCTCAATTGTCGCCATTTCTCTCTACTCTCTAGAAATGATTTCTGATCAAAAGAAAACGATGAGTGGGGAAGTGTTCAAGAAAATTCAAATGCCTCATCAATTGCATAAACTCATACCTATTTATACTACAAAATGCTCGACTTTCTACTATATATTTTTTATCATAGAAATTACCAGAGTGTTTTGCTCCACCTAGGTTTACCCGCACCTGATAACATGACTCTATTTAATTGTATCTCCTACTACTAGTGTCCTGTGTCCCGAATGCGTTAAAAAGGCAGCCAGTCAGAAAAGAAATTATTAGATACTTCGGTCCGGTTGGTCTTTTTATAATTGGTTTAGAGTCCTTAGTTTTAGAAGATTTTTTTTTGATTTATTTATTTATTTATTTATTTTTTATTTTTATTTTTTTAATCAGGAGGTGAGCCTGAGTAGTTGATAATAATGGACTCATAAACTATATATATCACCAAATTTCTCGTATCCTTCTTAACTTAAGTGGTGTGTACCTCTAATATTTTCACGTTAGTGGTCGGTGTTCAAGTCCCGTCATGTGCATTTTACAAATATATATGGAGTTTTCTCCGGTTATTATGGGAGTAGATATCTCTTGATTGTGGGATTAAAGGTGTTCTTGGTATGACTTTTCAAATATATCTTTTGAAGTATATCTTTTATTGCTTGATCTCGATGGATCCGTAACTCGTTGAATGTCAAATGTCAACCTGATTTTTTCTTGGTAGTTTATTAATTACCATATGTAATAATAAGTTAATAATAAGGGTAAAAATGTACTTTTTACATTCTGTTAACGTTGACTGTTACCAAATTGGTCAAATGGACTTAAGTGATATATTTTGAGAAAAAGAGGGATCTAAATTGCTAATATGATAAAGACGTTTAAAAGTGATATTTTATGAAAAACTCAAGAGTTATGTGAAATTTCCCCATTAATTATATATATATATATATATTGATTCTCTCATAAGAGATCCTTTATTTAAGCATAAAGTAAGGACCTGTATGAAATTCATCGATTTGAATGAATTTTGTTATGAATTTTTTTGTTGATGATAGATTCAATGAAATCTGTTTGTAAACCAAATTTGAAATTTTTTCGAGCACTACAAATCTTGGTACGAGTGAGATCCGAGTAGTATTTGCTCATATGATTAGAACTTGATCTACCTTTTAATGGGAAAAAAGTGGTCAATGTTCTTTATGGAAAAGCAATTTGGTGATTAGGGAAGACCTACTTCCACTAGCATAGCTTTATAATAACCTTAAAAAAAAAAAAAAAATCTCAAGGCAGGGACTTAGTGTAAGACCTACTTCCACTGACATAAAAAATTCTTAAAGTAGGGGCTTTGTGTGTGATATATATATATATATATGTATATATATAAAACAGGTCTAGAAGGACGGATAATATCTTCTAAGTGGATTCTAAATGAAGCTCCACAACCGGGGTTCAAACCCTATAGCAGACCCTTGACCAACAATTATGTCCTTTAAAAAAAATAAGTAATAACCCTAATTATTGATAAAATCATTCCTTTTAAATGGTATATATATATATATAATATTGTAGATTTCATAATGTTAATTTGTGGCTTAAATTGGTTTGTAACTTTATTTGATATAGATTCCTATTTTGTCTTTACCCATATTATAAATATGTGGTTATAGACTTATATGATCTTTTAGGAAATAAGTCACTTTTGAGAGTTCTTTGGGTGTAATAGGGTTTTGGGTTTTGTGAATGATTATGAGTTACTCTTTTATAATCTCCATTGATCATAGTGAATTTCTTTTTATCTCCGCCCGTGGATGTAGGCTTTACGCTATATCACGTAAATTTCTCTTGTTCCGCTTTGCTTTTATTTTGTGTCTTGATAATTTTCACAACAAACTGGTATAAGAGCCCTAGGTTCTTGAGTTAGCTCTTTGAGATCCATTATCGAGCGTTTGTTAGATTGACTGTCAAATCTTTTGGGTTATATATATGTCAAAAAAAAAAAAAACTTTGTGATGGGGGCCAAAATTTGAGATCAATAAATTTGATGGAAGAAATAATTTCGGCCTTTAGCAAGTGAAGATGAGAGCCATGTTAACTCAACAAGGGTTGGCCAAAGCGCTCTGATCGGATGATTTACATACCTATTTGAGGTCTCCATTCCCTAGTTTTTGTGCTCGTTTTCAAGCGTGTTTTTGTATATAATGTATTTTGTGAGCCGTGTGTAGGTACATGTTCCTTACAAATGGCGTTTGAGCTAAAAGCAAGGGTTGGGAGGCAAAAATGAGCCAAAGAAGTCAAGAAATGGAATTATACAGAGTTGCTGTGGTCCAAGTGACGTTGACTTGGACAGCGGCGTGTATTAAGGCCAACCGTGGCAAGTATCACGTGTTTTCGTGGTCCAACTGCCGTCGTGGTAGACCACGACACTTTCTTCAAATGTCGACCGCGACAAGCAAACAAGACAGTGCAGCGGTCCCGATGCTGTTGAGCCGGACGGCGGCACCCATTACAGACAAGACCGCGACATCCATCACAACGCTTTCTAAGGTCGATCAGCCATTGAGCTAGACCACGAAACAGTGACTGTGGCACATCGCCAACTTTGATTTCCAGCTAATTTCTAAAGGGAAAACCCGTTCTTTTACGCCAATTCGTGCCATAGCCTTCCCACACTATAAATACACCTCTTATTCTCTTCTCTTCTCTTTACATCAACAGTAGACACACACTCCCCCTCTCTCTACACACCAAAACCTTATCTTCTTCACTAAATAAGAGAGAGGCTTTCAAAGGCTCCATGGAGGTTCTCCTCCATGGTTGCCTCACCACCACCACCTTCTACACATCCTCCACCATATCTTAGAGTAGATTGCAAGGAAAAATGAGAGGGTTTGGATCAATTTTGAGCTAGGAAAGCAATGAGCTCTTGGAGGTAAGGATGGCAATGGGGCGGATACGGGGCAGGGTGGCCCTCCCCGCACCCCATCCTATTTATTTTTTGAAAACCCATGCCCTCATAAAACCCCTCAATAGATGGAGCATGGCAGGGCGGGGTAGGGTATGCTTTCCCAATCCCCACCAAATTTACTCCATTTAACCTATTTATCTAATTTTTTTTAAATGTTTTCAAAAAAATATATTTTAATATTATTAAAATAATAAACATATATCCCAATGAATAATATAAAGTAATTCCAAAAACCTATTAAAAATCATCTCATAAATATAAATCTAAAAACTAAACAAATAAATTCAATAATTTTAAAACATAAACATTGAACTAAATAATAAAATATATAAATATTATATTTTAAAAGAGGCAGGGCAGGACGAGGATTATAAAACCCATCCTCGTCCCATACCCATTGCGGGTTTTATTATTTATCCTCATCCCCATACCATCAACACCAAATTGAAACCCATCCCTAACCCATAAGTGCGGGTCCCCGCGGGTTATTTTGCCATCCCTACTTGGAGGAGTTTTCTTCAATGGTTGTATCTTATTTATCACTCTCTTTATATATCTTGTTGTTTTTGATGTGTAAATCCCCACTTAGGAATATTTGTAAACCTAACTTGTGCTCATTTATGTGATGATTGTTTATATTTCGAATTGGGTTTTGATTCATTCTTGTTCTTATTGATTATTCTCTTATCTTGATACGCATGTGTGTGGAGATTGAAATCGATATATATTCATGGATGAAATTAGGAGTAGATTAATTTAATATAGGAGTAGTTGTAATCAAATATCCCATTTGTGTGTGTATGTTGATGGATGGTCAAAATGCCTTGTTTTGATGGGTTTGAGTGTATGTGGGTTAGGTTTGTGTCCTTAGAGGGCCAATCCGGGTTCGACCTTGACCATTTAGCTCTAAAAGAATGGGTGAAACTTGTTCGATGCATGGCCTTTGCTAGAATAGGTTTTGGCTTAATGTTCCGGTACTTAGTTGGGACAAGAAGCACAATTGCTCTATCCATGGCCTTTGGGGAGTGATTTGTGGTTTCTAATCCCTTAATTGAGAGAATGAGCCCCTAACTTGAATCGGATGAACTTCATTGTCTAGCTATCAACTAGATGTGCATATTTGTGTTAGGTGAACTTATGTACCTTGTGTAACCATAATATTGCATCTCTTCCATCTACCTTTTTATTTCACTTTGAACAAACATTCTCACCCTTCCATATTCTTTTGTTTTTATTTGCATTCTTTTTATTTTCATTTCCTCCGCACACATCCGTATTATGCTTACACCTCACACACACCATTCTCACCCTTACCATGTTCTTATTTACATGCTTTCAATAAAACTTGAGACGGTTGACGAATGACAGATGATACCTCCTAATGGAATAAAACCTGTAGTTGCTATTATGCGATCGTCAAACGATCCGTGCACTTGCGGGATAAACATACATGCTCATATGTTAAACTACTTTTGGCGTGTCAAGTTTTTGGCACTGTTGTCGGGGAGGTAGCTTATTCATTGATTGTTTCTTGTTTTAGAGTAGGTTCTATAGATATCATAAATTTAATTGCTTTACTGATTGTGTTTAGTGTATGTTCGATGTTATGTGTTTGTTTATGTTGTTTTTGTTTTTGTTTAGAGCATATGCATTTAATGTTGTTTGAGTTGAGTTTGTGCAAGGAAAGAAAATTTTCAGGTCGGATGGACCGCACAGCTCATCAAAACAATGGAAGTGTTGATTCAACACGCAACAACTCCAGTGAAACGGCGGCATCACTAAGGTTTAGTTGGTTCGAAAAACCGAGGATGCGGGATGGACCACGAGTGAGCATAAAGAAGAAAAGAAGTTGATGCACAACCACAAGAGGTAAAACACTTGTGAATATATTTGTTTGGTAGGGTGGAATATAATGCTATGCTTGTGTTATTTGTGATTTTTTATTTTTGTTTAGATTTAAGAGTGGATTTGTATTGTGCTTAGATCTTAGGTTTTTTTTGTTTGTTGTTTGTTTTTGTGTTTTGTCCTTATTTCCAAACTCTAGCTTGCATTATCCAATTCTATGTGCAAAGATGGTGCTGTTGTGCCAATGTTGAGTTTAGGTTTGGGAGTGTGGACATCTTTGTTTTTGTTTATGTGTTTTTGTTAGAAAATTTTCAAATCTCTATAAAATCGGTTAATTTTGAAAATTTTGGAATTTTAATCCATTTTTGTTGAGTTGTTTTCTTTCGCATGCCATTATAGACATGATATGTATGCTTTTAGCTCTATGCATCTCTATTAAATTTGCTTGTACAGTGCCAATATTTGATGTTGAGGTGGATGAGACCTCTATGCTTATTTAGCCTAGGAAAATAATGGAGACTACCCTTATGAGATTTTGTGTCATTTAACGTGTCATTTGAGAGGGTGTATTTTTTTTTTCTACTCTTAAACACTTTTCTTGTTCTTCATTGTATAGATTGATCTCTATAGGTTTTGTATTGGATGTTAAAGAACAATCATTTTAAGATACACATGTGTGTTTGCTTTGCTTTTGTGTTGGTTGACTCTTGAGAAGTGATGCTAGGCAATGTGTGCTTAAACTACTAAATGACCTAAGCACTTACTCCTACCATATATGTGTGCTCCTTAAGCCAATTTGAAGCCGAACAGATAAGCTTTTTCTTTTATTACCCACACTTCCAAAGAACCAAGCGACTATAATGAAACCGTACCTAATTGTATAATAAAAATATCTACTTCAGTTAATGCTATTATAAATATCATATGTACATACATATAATCATAATATCATATATATATATATATAATCATATGAAATGTTATAATAACATTAATATTAATTGCTCACATTTCACATTATCATATTTAATTTACTTTTTTTTTTTTACATTAAGTAATTAATTTATCAGTTTAAAAAATATATAAATTAATTAATTTACTAGGTAAGTTTAATATCATATTTGATTTACTTTTTTTACATTAAGTAATTAATTTATCAGTTTAAAAAAAAATATATAAATTAATTAATTTACTAGGTAAGTTCAAAAGATATTAATGTTTATTAATTAAATTTACTAGAAAATCTCAAAAAATATTAATATTAATTTATTAATTAATTTAATTTTCTTACATTAAGTGAATTAATATTTATCATATTATAATATATGTGAATTAATTTAATTTACTAGGAAATTTCAAAAGTAATTATATTAAATTTCATTTTATTAAGATGAAAATGCTCACATTTAATAAAATTAATTTGAATGTAACCTTTCCATTTTTTAAGATGAATTGAATCAGATTAATTTTGATGTTATTTATGTGTTTTGATTAATTTCAATGTAACATTTCCATTTTTTAAGGTGAAATAAATAAGATTAATTTTAATGTAATTTATGTGTTTTGATTCTACCATAACCTTTTGGCATCCCTTGCATTAATTTTAGCCCATTTCATATTTCTCCCCATCTTTTTTGGTTATTCATTTCTTATTTATAAGTGAAAATCAAATCAAACTCATTTTTTTTTTTTTTTTTTTTCAATATGCTTGCCTTCCTATTTATATGCTTCTGCATATATCCACTCAAACATATATGTATATCTATTAGATTTTTTTTTTTATTTTCTTATATCTTTAAAGTGAAGTATCTTAGATTTTTGTCCTTTTGCCATTTCTCTCATGATAATATGACTTATATTGCAGGACTTATGAAAAGATTTTATCTATTTTTGGTTTGTAGATAATTTCCTGATTCATCATTTTCTTGCATGTGTGTTTTGTTGTTTTTCCATAATTTTTTTTTTGTTAATTACCTTATGTTAAACTTTTTTTTTTTTTTTTTTTTGGCGGGAGTTTTGACTTTTGTAGAGGAAAGAAAGCAAAAATAGTTAAAGCTCAAACATTAATAGATGATAATTAAATCTAGGATTATTTATTTATTTTTTGCAACACAACTATACAAAGAACGAAAGATGAATTGATCATAAATGTTACTTTTAATTTGTTTGATTATCAATTCTATAGATTTCAATGTACCCTTAATATTTTTTTTTTTATCTACGGTTAATATATATAAAATGTTATAGCTTACTTTGTTTCCTTTCAATTGTAACGTTGGTAATTTAGTTTTTGCCCAAGTGTTGATTGCATTATGTTAGGATACTTTGGTCAAATTTAATTTGTTGATAACAATTTCCCTAATTAATTATGGAAAAACTTCAGTTGGAAAAAAAAAAAACATAAAAATTTTAAAATGTTATTCTTTAGTCTTTTTCAATTCATTTTCAGTATTTTTGATTTATTTATATAATTTGTATAGCAAACAAGTAAATAACAAACACACGTATTTCACATTTTATCTATTTTTTGTTAACCATGAGTTTGTGTATAGTAACAAAGTTTTTTATCTATTTTCTAACTATACAGAATTATAATTTTTTTTTTTTTTTTCACAAAAGTATGTGCATCGCACATGGTGATACACTAGTATAATTAATAACAACGTTTGCGTTATTTAATTTGAGTGGAAGAGTGTTTCACTCGAGGTTAATGTATTAGCGCATGAGCAATGCATTGAACTAGTCCATTCATTCGAAATTAAGTGTTGTACTAAAATTAGGAAATTATGATATTATGTCAATTTGTCAAAGAGTCAATATTTCGCAGCCCGTTGAAAAGTCTTCCTAAATCAAGTACAACACTTACCACGACCAAAAAAAAAACTATATATTTTATAGTCATGTTGCACCGTACGGGTCGTAATATGACCTGGGCTACTCATAGGTGGTATGGCTTGCCAAGTAGTAGTGTTGCATCAGGTCACTATGCAGGTCAGGTCATAGATGCAGTTTATTGTATATTAAATTGGTTGCTTGTTTCTTATATCTCCACATGACAAGATAAAGTAAAACGTGATCAAGTGGTGAGATTATTCTCCACAATTAATTTATCCATGTTGAGAAATGAAGATGTGAAGATCACGTTCCACAAAGAATTCACCCACAACGAGTTGTGGAAAGTGGAAATGTGGAGATCGAGCTCCATGTATTATTTGTCCACCAATAACAGAAAATTAGTATAAATACGTATTGAGAAAGGAGGTATGCAATCCTTTTTTATGCTAGTTAACTACTCAGTACTTCGTTTTCTCCAATCCATATATAATTTTGACTTGAGAGGTCACGCCGACACCACCATCCACATCCTTCACGATATCTTCCGTTCCATGTTTACCAGTCACATTTTATAAGAGACCTTGGCTTTCTGGGATTGACACTTCTCCATTAATTGCCACACTAGAAAAAGGTTCCCATATGATTAAAGAAACATATCCACGTGCTTTTTCACATGATCAAATATATTAATATTAGTATCCAAAAGCATGGTAAATATAAGAGAGGATAACCTTTGTATATATATTAGGCGAAATGCAGGTGGAGACCCCAGGTGTTAGTAGCCTATCTGTTTTTATTTGGATTTTCTTTTCCGAGCCAATAGTAGGAAAAATAGCAAAAATGCCACTAAAAAATATGTGAGGTTGCATGTTTTATTCAACAATAATAATTAATTATTGCAAAATTACCCCAAACATGCCCTACAGGAGGTCCAAAATACTCTCATCAAATGATGGGGGTTAAAAATAAACTCATTCAATATCATTTAAAGGCTAAACTAAGAAAAAACAAATGAAGACGAGATGAAGTTAGCTCAGCAGTTTGTCCTTCTCACCTCACCTACACCATGAGGTTGTGGGTTCGAATAGTCCCATTGACCCAAATCACAAATTATTTTAATATTTGTAAAAAATGAAACAAAACTACATGCTCAAAGTCAATTAGAATAAAAATAAAAGAGTCCAGAGATTTAATGTCATTCTTTGTAGAGTGTTTTATGGGCTTGACACCACATTAATGATTTGAGTTTAAATGGCATCAAAGTATATAGTGAGGGACAAAAATACCCCAATTTTTTTTAATTACATTTTTCTATCCTTTTTCCTTGTATTTTTTTTTTCGAAACCTCCATTCATGGAGATGAATGGAGGTCGAACAGACCTCCGAAAATGGAGGTCTTTTGGAGGTTTGTTCGCACATAACTCTATTTTTGGAGGTCTGAAAACAGAGTCGGAGATCTGAAAAAAAAAAACAAGGGATCTCCATTGATGGTGGTTGTTGTGAATAGACCTCCGATGATTAGGATAATTAAAAATAAAAGATATGATGTAGGCCAATTTGATATTATTGTAATTCTTAAAATAGTTTTGTTTATACCGAAAGAATAATAGTGGTGGTTTCCATCAAATCACAGAGGCGGTGGCCATAGTATATAGTTTTTTTTTTTTTTTTTTTTTTTGATAACAAGCCATAGTATATAGTTAATTCATATATACTAGACATATCCACCCACTACTATATAAAAACTATTAATAGCAAACAAATACATAATTTTCTAAATAAGTCTAGAATTTGTAAAATAAGTCTCGAATTTACCCCAATAAGTCTCGAATTTTCAAAAAAAAAAAAAAAAATAGAAATGACAAAGGAGGAAATAAGTCTTGAAGTTTCGAATTACAGAAGATGTTGAACATAAAATTTTTAATTTTTAATTTACAAACAAGAGGCTTTGAGCAAGAGGTTGAAGAAAGAAAAAAGTAAAAGGAAAAAATAAAACAAATAAGTGAAGATTGGGCATTTTTTATCACTCACTTTTTTTTTTATATTATTATTTTTTATTTTTGTTCAAATTTTTAATTATTTTATTGCTTTGTCATAATATATTTTAATATATTTAATTTTCATTTAAATATTTTTTTAATTTTTATTTTCTAACAAATTTTTAGTATAATTTTTCTAGAGGAAATTGCAAGAAGTCACCAAAAAATTTATTGGTTTATTGTTTTTAGCCATAAATTTATATTTTATTATACTTATCACCTTTATTCTTGAATAGACAAGATTGTCCTCCATTTTGTCTTTAATTCATTCACCTAAAAATTTGGAAAACAACTGGCATATAACTTGAAAATCATTGACATGTAAGTTGAAAATTAATTGGCATGTAATTTAAAATTTAATTGACATGTAATTTGAAAAATCAACTTGCATGTAACTTGGAATCAAATGGCATGTAACCAAGTTACATGTCAGGTGAAGTAAAATTTATGGGTAATTTTGTCCAAAAGTGGTCAAAAGTGATGAAAACAATAAAATATAAATTGGTCCCTTTTTTCCTATTATTATTTTTTGTTCAATTATAGAAAAAACCACTAAAAAAATTGTAATTCATTAGATTTGATTACAGTCAACAATCGGTCAACTAATGGTAGGGGTTTTTTTTACTGATTGTTCAAATCAGAGGGTTTGATTTGTCATTTAATACTAGTCTTTATTTAATGGCAACATTTTCTAACTATATTTATTATGTGTAATATTTTGGCGGGTTAACAGCACCAGTGCCTCTTGAACTCTTAGCGAAATAAAATAAACTGTTTTGCCAATTAAAGAGAGTTCGGGGGTGTGGGTAAGGTTAGGGGGCAAATTGCAAATTCGCTAAGAGTTCAAAGGGCACTGATGCTGTTAACCCTATTTTGAATTTATATATGTGTTTGATTTTATTATATGCAAATTATATTTTTATTTAAGAGTAATGCTAGGCTTTCTAAATTTTTTCCTAAAAAACTTATGTTGGCATGTGAGTTGCTAACATCTTGTAAATCATGAGTTTATATGGTGAGGGATGTAATGTTGACAACTCACATGCTAACAACATTTGAGAAGTTTTTTTAGGAAAAAAATTTGGGAAGCCTAATATTACTCGAAGTCAAATAATATTATCATTTGTCAATTTAAATAAGCATGTTCAACATATAGTTTGTAAAATATTCAAATCTTTAGTGTATATGTATATTTAAGTTAAAACAAATTAAATATATAGACCATTTTGCTATAAGGTGAACCAAAAATAAACATTATCTTTAATAACAAAATATGTCGTCTTACAAAGAACCAAATAATTATAGACCATTAAAATATTCTTTACCTATGAAAGACAATAAAGTTGGTAGCAAAATTACTGTTTTTCCAACCTAAAAGGCCACTATTCATTTTTATTTATTTATTTTTTATAATTTTTTTTATATACCACATTCGGTGATGGTGACTTGAATATAAGATATTGGCACGGGGGGCTGAAACTCTTAGCCCCGCACGACACTGGCCCTCGTGTCTTGCTAGCCCAAGTATGACCTGCCTCCTTGGCAGGCCTTAAGAGGTCGGGTACGCCAGGCCGGCCCCAATTGACACCATTAGCCAAATGGTTGTATTTATTTATGGGAGAATTGTAAATAACCCCCTGACTTTTAATGAAATGCCAAATCAAACTCTCTGGATTGAACAATCAATAAAAAACCTCTTACTATTAGTTAACAGTTTAGTTGACTGTTAGTTGACTTTATATATATCAAATATGAAATTTAAATCCTTTATTAATTGAATGAAAAAAAAGGAAAATATTATAAAAATATATACTTAATAATAATAAAATCAATTTCATACAAAAATATTTTTTTATGTTTAAAATATAATTTTTGTTTAAATTTTATTATGATTTTATTTCTTTGTTATAATATATTTTTATATATTTAATTTCCATTAAAATAATTTTTTCAATTTTTATTTTTTAAAATATTTTTAGAATATTTTTTTAATTTGTTTTTGTTCAATTATAGAAAAAACCACTAAAATAATTATATTTCATTAGATTTAATTAAAGTCAACTAATGGTCAACGAACTTTCAACTAATGGTAGAGGGTTTTCTATTGATTGTTAAAACTACAAAGTTTGATTTGGCATTTAAATGCATTCTAGTCTTTATTTAATGGCAACATTTTCTAACTATATGTATTATGTGTAATATTTTGGCTTTATATATATTTGTTAGATTTTTATTTAAGAGTAATGTTAGGCTTTCTAAATTTTTCACAAAAAACTTCCCAAATGATATTCACATGTGAGTTATCAACATCTTGTAAATCATGAGTTTATGTGGTGAGAGATGTGATGTTGACGACTCACATGCTAATCGAGAAATTTTTTGGGAAAGAATTTGAGAAGCCTAATATTACTCTTTATAATGAAGTCATATTATATTATCATGTGTCAGTTTAAATAAGCATGTTCAAATTATAGTTTGTAAAATATTTAAATATTTATTGTATATGTATATTTAAGTTCAAACAATTTAAATATATAGACCATTTCACTATCAAGTGAACCAAAAATAAATATTATCTTTAATAACAAAATATTTTGTCTTACAATGAACTAAATAGTTATAGACAATTAAAATATTCTTTGCTCGTGGAAGACTTTAGAGTTGGTATCAAAATAATTGTTTTTAACACTGCTATCTAATAGGCCTCTATTCATTTATTTTTTTATATACAACATTTGGTGTTGGTGACTTGAATGTAAGATATTGGTATGGGGGGTCGAAACTCTTGGCCCCACACGACACATGCCCCTCGTGCCTTGCAAGCCCAGGCACGACCCGCCTCTTTGGCTGGTCTACACACCTTGCCCGGCCCCAATTGACACTATTAGCCAAATGGTTATATTTATTTATTAGAGAATTGTAAATAACCCCAGACTTTTGATTAAATACCAAATTAGACCCTTTAGTTTGAACAATCAGCAAAAAACCCCCTACTACTAGTTAGTTTAGTTTACCGTTAGTTGATTTTATATATATATAATATTACAATTTAAAATCTTTATTATAAATAGATTAAAAAAAGGAAAATAAAATAAAAATATATACTAATAATAATAAAATTAACTTCATACAAAAATAATTTTTTATATTTAAAATGTATTTTTTGTTTAAATTTTATAATGATTTTATTTCTTTTTAATAATATATTTTATATATTTAATTTCCATGAAAATATTTATTTTTATTTTTTATTTTCTAACATATTTTTATTATATTGTTTATATTATTATTTTTTGTTTTGTAAATACCTCACTTTTTGATTGGCTTATTTCGTTGACAAAATCATAATGGGGTTTAAAATTGTTAGAGTGGTTTAGGTTCGAAGAACTCTATTCAAATGCTATTGGACCTCATTGTGGACTTCAAGTGCTTTAAGGAAGGTAGCTTACTTGTCTTAACTCTTAATTGAAGAGATTTAGTTGCACATACACACATCTCATGTATTTACATATCTTGTATATTTTTGTGTGTTTCTTGTTGGTGCATATTCTTGTTATATCTTTCTTCATGCATGCTCATTCTATTGTATCTCATTTGATCATTGCCATGCCATAATTGTTTTTAGAATGCATGTTTTTTCCTTGAAGATTGTGTTTGCCTAGCTATCGTTGTCGGTAGCCACAACACTTTTTGTCTAGAGGTGACCGCTGTCAACCGATGTGAGTACCGCTCTTGGTTTCCATTGCGATGGGTTAACAGTGGTGACCGCTGTCATAACCGCTGTGGCTTTCACAACGGTACCCACAACAGTCGAGTCTTGTTTTTGATAAAACGATATCATTTCATTTTGACATGCTATATAAACATTCTTATTTTTCCCATTTCGTCCAAGAGATAATATTTTGAGTTTCTTGATAGCTTGAGAGTGCCTTGCAAGAAAAGTCATCAAGATTCAATCCTTACTGACCAAAACCCAAATACCCATTACTTATTCATGAATCCAAAATCTTTAGCATCATCTAGGTTGTTTTCACTCATGGTTTTTCATCAACACACATGACTTGATAAGTAGAACACCATCTTCACTTATCTTAGTGTTCTTGCTTAACAAGAAATCTCTTTTATGACTTGTTTGCTGATCGAGACAAAGTTGGTATGATTTTGGCCCTTATTCCCATCTCTTTATGCTTGATTCTCAGACATTTCCCCATATTTAATATCATTAAATCGAGTGTTTCAGGTTATTTAAGCCTCAAGGGCATTTGTGAAGAAGAAGAGGAATTTGGTGCAAAAAGGAGCACAAGGTGGTGAAACAGGGCATTGTAGCCCTTTGATGAAGCAATTGTCACTATGGCTATAGAGAGATGCATTTCAGATCAAAATGTCGCCATGGCGACAGAAGGATTATTTCTAAGAAAATCAATCAGGTGTATTGTCGCCATGAGATGTCACCATGGCGACAATGCTAAAATTCCTTATTGTCGCCATTTTCACCACAACGAAAAAGATGAAAAAGGTGGCGACAAGTGAATCTCAGATTGCGTAACCGTTTGCTGCCATGATGTCGCAATGACAACAAAGATGGCGACATCTTGCCATATCAGCTTTTCAAGCAGTTATCAGTACATGTCCGAGACTATATATACTCTTCCCTTCCAACTTGAAAGGGGATCCAAGCATTATTTTGAGCACAAAAATACAAGGAGTTAGATCTAGTTTTCTTTTCCAAACTTCACTCAACACCTCAACACCAAATCTTGATTACTTCATCCAACCATTCCTCTCTTTCCATTCTCTACATTTCAATACCTTTGTCACTCACTATTAGACACCCACCTATCTAGACACATCCTCTTCCGCCATTATTTGCACTAGGAGCAATCTAAGGAGAAGAAAGAGCAAGAACTAAAGAAGGAGGCCCAAGAGTGATTTCCTTATCTATTACTTCTTTTCATTTGATTGTAACTATATGTAACTAAACCTCTAATTTAGGGGATAGATGTGAGGATTATGTGGTTGTGGTTATTTGTTTAAGCTATTGTATTCGAATCTCTATATGTGTTCTATTTCACTTTATACTTAGATCCTATTCACTATATGATTTGCATTGTATATCACTAGTAGATCATAATCTTGTGTGAGATAAATTGTTGTGAAACCAATCTTAGATTGACACCCTTGATTGTTTAGGAGCATAGTGATTAGGATAGATTAGTGGTGGGCATATCAACCCCACTAATCTAAACCTTAATTTGAAATTAACTAATCCCACTTTGATCCCCTTTCCTTAATCGGTTAGGCATCTTGGTGAAAGATACTTAGGGTTCATAGTGATGACCTAAGCACATACTAGAAAACAAATGGTTAAGATATAAGAGATTGATCATTAAAGAGGCTTTAAAAGCATTACCCATACCCACTTGAAACTCCATCTATTCCTTAGCATTTATCTTAATTGTTTTCATCATCTCTTTTATCAAGATTGTTGAGTCTTCTATTTGTCCTATCATTTTTGGATGTTTATTTTATTTGCAAATTTGGTGGTTTATGAAACCACACAACTATCAATTTACAATGATTTATTTTATTGCACTATAGATTAGTCAATCAATCTAACACATTACTTCATCTCCTTGTGGAACGAATCTTTGCTTACTACTTGCTAAGAATTTACATCTTAAAGGATTTTTAAGTGGCTAAAACACAGTTTTCAAAAGAACATAAAAACGTATTTTGTTGAGTAAACAAACGACCTCATCAAAATTGGCGCTGCTGTTGGGGATTGGTAGCGATTGTTAAATTGATTGACTTTTTTTCGTAGTTTACAATTTCTTTAGATAGCTTATAACTCTTACTTTATCATAATTATTGATAATATTATTTGTTTGTAGATTTTCTTAGTTCTTTTTACCTTTTTCTTGTGTTTTCTTTATCTATTCCATTTTCAGGAGTTTAGGTGTATGCATGGTAGGAGATCCTTAGGAAGAGGATTACACCCACCACTGGAAGAGTTTTGCCGTGTTGGAAGGATTGTGAGGGAATTTGAAGAAATTCCTTGGCAAGCTTTGGATATGGAAGGACAAGAACCAAGGAGGGAGGATGAAGCTTCTCCTAAGGAAGAAGTGACTCAAGAGACTCCTACTAACCAAGGCCAAAGGATGACCATAGGGGAATACTCTTTGCCCGCAATTGGGAATCAAGCTTCACCAATTGTCTTGGATCCGGTTGCAAGGAGGTATGAGCTTAGAAGTATGGACATCAACCTTCTACCTTTCTTTTATGGAAAGTTGAACGAGGATTGCTTAAAATTCATGAAGGAGTATAGTGCAATCATTGAGACATTTTTGATCATGCAATTCTTTAGAGAGCAACTTCACATGAGGTGTTTCCAATGTTGCTTGAAGGACTTGGCAATAAAGTGGTTGATAGGGCTTAGGCCGGGATCTTTGACAAGTTGGGGCCAAATTTGTAGTGTATTATTCAATAGGGTTTTCCCTGCTAGGAAGGCTAAGGAGCTTAAGGTGAAGATAACAGACTTCAATGAGAGTGAAGGAGAACTTTTTCATGAGTCATGGGATAGGTATCAACTCCTTTTGGCCCAATGCCCACCTTACATGTTCACAGAAGAATACAAGGTGTCTTGTTTCGAAGGTGGTCTCACTCGTTTCTTTCAAGTGTTGGTGGATAATGCTTACGGAGGCTCTTATGACACAAAGACTGCAACTGATATTTATGAGATCTATGAGATGCTAGCACAAAACTCTCAACAAAGGAATGTAAATAATGTTTGAAAAGGAAGGTTCGATGTGAATGCTAACACGAAAACCGCCATCGAGATCTCTAGGATGAACAAAAAGATGGAGTCTTTGACATCTTATATTGAGAGCATGAGATTTCCCAAGGCTGGGGTGAAGATGCTAGGAAGACAAGAGGCAAGCCCTAGTGATCAATTTAGTGATGGTGAAGGATTCAATGACGTGAATTAAAAGCAAGAGCAAGATGAGGTCCAAGCTATGGGTTTCCAAGGTCAAGGGAACAACCCCTACTTAAACACTTACAACCCAGGATTGAGAAATCATCCAAATCTCTCTTGGTCCAACAACAACAAAAATGCTCAATCTAGTAACTATCAACCTCACCGTAACGTGGATGAAGAAATGAGAGGAATGATGCAAGGCTTCCAAAGAGTTGAGCATACATTGACAAACTTCATGCAAGCTAGTGGCCAAAGATTTGGCAACTTGAAGGCTTCATTCAGAAAATTGGAGGCTCAAATGGGGCAAATTGCCGAAGCCCTCCAAAAGCAAGAAAATGGGAAGTTTCTAAGCCACACAGAGCAAGCTAAGGAGGGGAATTTTTTCAATAAGGATGGAGCTAGAGATGAAGTAATGATGTTTGAAGAAGCATTTCCAACTAAGGTTGATGATCTGAGGAGTTTTGTGATCCCTGTATCAGTTGGAGATAGTGAGCTGCTAAAGGGAGTGATTGACTCGGGTGCAAGCATTAATATGATGCCCTTATCGATTTATGAGAAGCTAGGTTTGATAGGTTTGAAACCAACCGGGAAGAAGCTAGTGTTGGCGGATCAAACTTCACGAGCACCACATGGGGAGATAACAGATATACCTATTCTAGTTGATGGAATAGTGGTCCCGACCGACTTCGTGGTTTTAGACATCGAAGACAAATTCAATGACAATAGGAAGTGGCAAGTTCTACTTGGTAGACCTTTCATGGCTACCACTCAAATGAAGATTGATGTGTGCAAAATGAGAGTCGTTATGCACTTATTTGAGAAAGAGCTTGAGATTGATACCATCATATGCAATGATGATCTAAAAAACATTGGGAGTTGCTATGTGGTGGATGTGCAACCACCAAAGAGTAAGGGTGGTAAGGTGAACAACTTGGTTCAATTGTTTGAAAAGAGTAGCAAAGAAGATGAAGAGAGTGTAGGTGATTCAGAGATTGAAGGGCTCAAAAATGCCAATCAAGAGCTCATGCTTGAAGTGGAGGTACTCAAGGTGGAAAAGTATGCTATTGAGAAGAAAGTTGATGAACTATCCAAGAAGAATCACAAGTTAAAGAAGATCAACAAGTCGCTCGCAAGGGAGAATGAGTCAACGGTGCAAGAGCTTAAGGACTTAGCCAAGCTCACTGAAGAATTTGAGGAGGAAACCTCAAGGAAGATGAGAAAGACCCTCATGAGTATTGACGCCAAGAACAAGGCAATAGAGGAGGTAAAAGAGGAGATGAGCAAGAAAGAGGTGGCATTGAAAATTGCAAAAGTGAAGGAGTGCGACTATTTGGTGGAGATAGATCGGATGGAACAAGCCATCAAGACACTCACAAAGGATGGTCACTCAAAGCCTCAAGCTCCAACACAAAAAGGGAGAATTCCTTTCTCTTTTATATCTTGTTATTTTTGTCATAGGAAGGGTCATGTAAAATCTAGGTGTTTTGAATTTCTGAAGCATGCTAATCACGAACAAAATAGACCTAAGATGAGACCTAACAATGTTAAGAAAATTTAGATTAGGAAGGATTTGGTTAAGAGAAAGATGAATGAATGCTTGGTTAACCCTTGTGATGAGTATCATGGTCCCAATTTGCATGATAGGATGTGATAGTGCGAACTCGCACTTTTACATTTTTTATGCTTTGAATAAAAATTGCTTTTGTTGTTTAATATCTTGATGTGTGCTTTTGTTTGTTTTTGCTTTCAAATAAGTACTATTATGACTTGGTATGTGTCATTTTATAATTATGTTGTGTTTGGTGAAGATATCATAGGAACAGGTTCAAAAATTTGCTCAAGATGTGATGTAAAAGTGATTGTCGCTGTTTGGTCACCCTAACCATACAACGACATTTCAAAGGGCAACTTCCACTTAAAGAAGAAAGAGTGTCGCCATGACAAAGAGCGACATAAATGGCGATAGAAAATGGCGATAAACATACCTGATAGTGTCGCCATGAGAATTCATTTGTCGCCATGGAGCAACAGCGACAGCACACATAACTTAACCAAAACGACAGTGTTTTGTGCTGTCGCCATAGAGTCGCCATGACAAAGGGCGATATTCAAAATGGCAACCTAGGGAAAAAAGCAATATAACAATCATTCAAAAATAGCGACAGTGACCACATTCTACAAAACTCAAAGTTCTCTCAAATCTCTCAAGTTCTCAAGCCGTGACATGCACAATATCGCCGAAATTGGTAAGCCAACACTCTAGTCCTTCATTTTTTCCATTCACATTTGTCCTAAATTGTATCTAGATACACTAGGGGTGGTTTTGAGTTTGATTTGAAGTGATTAGTGCCTAGGATTGGATTTTGTGGATACATTGTGTATATTGGAGTGTTGGAGCATCGATGGAGTGTTTGTGATCGATTATAGAGCACTTAAGGAGTGTGGTATTGTTGGTAAAACATCGTTGTGCTGTCGGATTGTTGTTTGACACTTGGTATCCGATATTGTAAAAAAAAAAAAAATGCCACCTAAGATGAAATTATCGAGTAAAGGAGGCAAGGGTAGTAAGGCCCCCACTCCGAACAAGCCAAGTCAAGTGGCTTAGAAGAAGACTGGTCCGGAGCGTATTTTGAATAGGGACTTTGATAGCTGAATGGAGACATTTTTTGAGAGGAAGATTTGGCCAAAAAGGGGGATTAATTTGACAGAATTGGTGGGACGACAGTGAATGACAGAGGGTGGGGATGATTAGTAGCCACACCCCCTATTTACAGTGAGAGGCTCGTAAGGGAGTTTTATGCGGGGATGAACCCTGAGGAGTTCATAAGAGGAGGTCCAATTTTAGTTAGAGGGGCCCTCATTCATATGAACGCCGTGGACATCAACATTTATTTTGGGACCACATTATTGGATTTCGAGGAAATACGAGAGTACATGATAGAGGGGATCACCACAAACCTGTTGTATGAGAGAGGTTTGGTAGACTTCGCCAACACTTTGATGATCACCCTTATGTTACTCTAGATTGCTAGGGGACACCCACTCAAGCAGTCCAACCTGAAGATTGAGTCAGCATTTTGGCACATCTTCATCGCATTCTCACTTAGGCTGGTTTCCCACAGGTCTTTAGTTCCATTTGAGGTAGCCCGGATCTTGCATTGTATTATAGAGGGGCAACTTATTGATGTAGGAGTTTAAGTGAAGATGGAGATTCAGAGGATTGGACGGAATGAGTTAGATTCATATATCCTCTCCTTCCCATGCTTGATTACTGAGGTGTGTAGATTGGCGGGTGTGGATTTATATGGGTATGTTCTTAAACCCCTTATACGTGATATGGGTTTATCTACATGGCGTCTCTTGCTAAGCCAACGTGGAGTGAAGATGCTCGGAGAGCCGGAGAGATCACCCGTTGGGAAGCGGAAGAGAGTGCGTAGATTAGAGGCTGGCACGAGTGTCGATGCAGAGTTTGATAGAGTTATTCCAGATGAGGAGCACTTTAAGGATGATGATGAGGATGAGGATGAGGATGATGGCCCCCCCCGCTGTCATTGATGATAGTAGTCACCCTCTAGGTCTTCGGATTTTAGATGGTGTGGAGCATATTATGAACACTTAGATCGCTGACTTTGATATCTTACATGCGGATGGGTTGGCATTGGCAACAAGGTAGAAGGCCACAGAGGTGAGTTAGTCATAGATGATTTAGGATTTGACTGAGACCATGGTCCAAGGCTTCACAGAGCTCCCTCAGGAGTTGAGACTCACTCCATATGTCAGAAGGTTGAGGAGGATTGCCGATCCAGCCACCTTACCTAGTGTTAGTACATCCACAGAGACTCCCAGTATTCCAGCCACCATACCAGGACCCAGTACTTCAGTTGCTTCTGAGATTGCACCTGATCTAGTCCTACAGGCTGCACGTTCTGCCGAGGAGGAGGTTGCTCAGTTAGAGTTAGCCTTAGCTCGCTCGCTTGTTGATTAAGGAGTTCGCTCTACAATAGGTCCTCTTGTGGATGAGGCAGCAACTCGTAGAAGATTAGTAGAGGAGCAGACTCAAAGATAGGCCGCAGTTAGAGAGGCAGAGTTGAAGGACCCAAAAGGGAAGAGCGTAGCTAAGCCCACAAAACCTGAGGAGGATTCTGAGCAGTATCACCATCATTTAGACATTGTTTTGACTATCACATGTGCATCATATGTTTGACTTGGATATTTTGAGCACTTCATTTTTATTTCATTGTTTTATTGTTTATTTCATTATTACACTCGTTTATCTTTATTTTTAGTATTTTTTTTATTTTTATTTCATTTTCTTTTCTCTTGTTTCGTTTTTGCTTAGAATAAGGGTGTGAGATGGATTTTGGTAGTGGATTTGGGATATATGTGCTTTATTGATGATTTTTGATTAAATGATTTTGAGGATATGCTATTCGTATTGAATATACTTTTTAGATGAGTTCTGCTTATTAGGATGAGAAGGCAATTTGCTGAATTATTGACATACATTGACTATTTTTGATCATATATGAATTCTTTGCTTTGGGATTTGTTGGGTTGCGCATTTTGACAAATTTTTACCTCGCATGAACGTTGAGGACTATGTCCAATCTAGGTTTGGGGGTACATTTGCGAAACACCAATTTTCTTTGTTTTGCTTGGTTCTAAAATTTGTACCGAATTTTTCAAATTCTTGCGATAATGCCATGTTTGAGTATACTTTGCTTGTTGAGATTGATCTTTACATGAGTAGTGAGGAATTGTGCATCTTTGCAATTGTTTGGTTTAGATTAACGTCATGCCATTTAGGGTGTCTTTGAAGAAAGTGTGTTAATCTTTTTCTCATAATGTTAGGGTGAATAATCAATTTTACTTGAAGGTCCTTAAAAAACGTATTTTGAGTTGTCAAAATTTCACTTTTTAAACACTCACTCTCAAACACTCATTCAAGCATGTATTGGTTTCATTTGCACTTAAATATTGCTTGCCATTGAATATTATGGATTGCTTATGGATGCCGTATTTTGTTTTGTGGACAAGCCTTTAGAAATGATTTTAGGCAATGCATATGTAAACCACTAATTGGCCTAAAAACACTTCCATATAAACTTATGTGTGTGCTCCCCAAGCCCCTTTGAAGCCAAACACATTTTAAGCTTTCCATTCATGAACCACATCTACATTAACCATATAGCCTATATGATTGACTTACCTTGACCAAATGATTTGCTAAGGCTTAGGGTATGAATGTAAGCTCTTGTACTTGAAATTGTAGAGGTGTGTACCAAGGCATGTAAAAGTGTGCAAAATTTTTTTGCAAAGCAAGAAAATTTGAAAAGAAAATGAAAAGCAAAGAAAAAGAAAAGCAAAGAAAAAGAAGTGAAAAGAGAAAGATTGGCAAAGTAAAGAAAAGAAAAAAAGGAGGAAAAGAGAACCAAGAATTAGGCACAAGAAAGGAAAAGTAGAATGAGCTACTCAAAGGAAAAACTAGAGTAGAATGCACAAGAAAATTGAAATTGTAAGGATGGACGCCTAAAGTGAGAACAATATGTGTGAAGCAACTGGAATTCATAATTTGAATGTATGCCTTAGTGTAATCATTGAGTTCTTTGTTACACATTGCCCAATTCTTTGTTTCACATTCACCTAAGGCCCCGTTACAACCAAAAGAAAGACCTTCATGATCTTTAGGAGTGTCCACTTTGTGAAATTTGGTTGATGCATGTTCTTTCTAATTCATGGCTTGCAATTCCTTTCCTGAGACTTACTTTTCAGAAATTACGTTTTAAATATCATAATGTGCAATCAATTAGATATCCATGACATGAATTCATAGTGCATATGTATTTTGAGTGAAACCTAGGAATCTTAGAGAAGAAAAGAGAGAATCCGGTGAGGATTAGTTATCGAGGCGAATTACATTCTAAACCAAATGGCACCTTTGCTTTGAAGATTTGGCATTTTTGAATTTAAGGTCGCATTACATACAATCATATCTAGAGTGGCATGCTCTTAATCTTTACTTAACATCCTCTTATATGTATAAGTCCTCACTAGTGCATCATTGTTTTAATCTCTTCATTTTGGTTTCGCATATTGATCATGATAAGTAAAACCTTGCTCGGATGAGTTAGAGCTTTATTAAAAACCTTTGAAATGTCTCGATGCATGTCTTTGGGGTTGATTTGTGATTGTTTTGCTCGAGGACTAGCAAAATATAGGTTTGGGGGTATTTGATCGAGCCAAAATTGGTATGATTTTGGCTCTTATTCCCATCTCTTTATACTTGATTCTCGGGCATTTCCCCGTATTTATTATCATTAAATTGAGTGTTTCAGGTTATTTAGGCCTCAAGGGCATTTGTAAAGAAGAAGAGGAATTTGGTGCAAAAAGGAGCACAAGGTGGTGAAACAGGGCATTGTCGCCCTTTGATGAAGCAATTGTCGCTATGGCGACAAAGAGATGCATTTCAGAGCAAAACATCGCTACGAGTGTCGCCATGGCGATAGAAGGATTATTTCTAAGAATCAATCAGGTATATTGTCGCCATGAGATGTTGCCATGGCGACATTAAAGGATAAATGGTGACAATGCTAAAATTCTTTATTGTCGCCATTTTCACCATAGCAAAAAAGATGAAAAAGGTGGCGACAAGCGAATCTCAAATTGCGTAACCGTTTGCCGCCATGATGTTGCCATGGCAACAAAGATGGTGACATCTTGCCACATTAGGTTTTCATGTAGGTTTTAGCACATGTCCGAGATCCACAATATATAATATTCCCTTCCAACTTGAAAGGGGATCCAAGCATTATTTTGAGAACGAAAATACAGAGAGTTAGATCTAGTTTTCTCTTCCATACTTCACTCTTTCAACATCTTCCATTTTCTAAACTTGTACTACCTTTTCCATCCAAAACCTCAACACCAAATCTTGATTACTTCACCTAACCATTCCTCGCTTTCCATTCTCTACATTTCAATACCTTTGTCACTCACCATTAGACACCCACCTATCTAGACACATCCTCTTCCACCACTTTTTGCACTAGGAGCAATCTAAGGAGAAGAAGGAGCAAGCATTAAAGAAGGAGGCCCAAGGGTGATTTCCTTATCTATTACTTCTTTTCATTTAATTGTAACTATGTGTAACTAAACCCCTAATCTAGGGGATAGATGTGAGGATTATATGGTTGTGGTTATTTGTTTAAGCTATTGTATTCGAATCTCTATATGTGTTATATTTCACTTTATACTTTGATCCTATTCACTATATGATTTGCATTGTATATCACTAGTAGATCATAATCTTGTGTGGGATAAATTGTTGTGAAACCAATCTTGGATTGACATCGTTGATTGGTTAGGAGCATAGTGATTATGATAGATTAGTGGTGGATATATCAACCCCACTAATCTAAACCTTAATTTGTAATTAACTAATCCCACCTTGACCCCCTTTTCTTAATCAGTTAAGCATTTTGGTGGGAAGATTCTTAGGGTTCATAGTGATGACCTAAGCATATACTAGAAAACAAATGGTTAACATATAAGGGATTGATCATTAAAGAGGCTTTAAAAGCATTACCCATACCCACTTGAAACTCCATATATTCCCTAGCATTTATCTTAATTGTTTTCATCATCTCTCTTATCAAGATTGTTGAGTCTTCTATTTGTCCTCTCATATTTGTATGTTTATTTTATTTGCAAATTTGGTGGTTTATGAAACCATACAACTATCAATTTACAATGATTTATTTTATTGCACTTTAGATTAGTCAATCAATCTAACACATTACTCCATCTCCCTATAGAACGAATCTTTGCTTACCACTTGCTAAGAATTTACTTCTTAAAGGATTTTTAAGTGGCTAAAATACGGTTTTCAAAAGAACATAAAAACGTATTTTGTTGAGTACACAAACGACCTCATCATTTTCTTTTAGATTAAGTTTCTTATCTACAAGTTGAGATTTTTGTGTTGTTTATGGGCTTTGTATTGTGATAGCTATTGCATCTAGGTTTGCTTTTATTTTATATAGTTAAGTTATATGTATGTCATATAGCAACATGATATTTAGGATTGTTTGACATGTTCATTCATGGTTAGATAAGCATTAAATGTGTTGAGCTAGCATTTTTGCATTTGATATTCACTTAGGTTGTAATCTCTTTTTTGAGAGTTAAGCCTTGTGACTAAGTGGATTAGCGCACAAGCAAGTTGGTCTAGGATCACTATTAAAGGTCTGCTGGGTAGAGTGGAAGGGTAAGTGACCAAGAATGGTTTGACTTGAGGTCAACCAAGTTATAAGCTTTCATTCAAATAGTGGATTTGAGGACTGTGTGTGGCTAGGACAATAACTCGTGAGTTTTGCCCAGTTGGAGGGTTTCTCACGTAAATCAATCAACGTGTTATTTATTGTTTTTTGCACTTTAAATATGTTGATTGTATTTGATTATTTGGGGTTATTTTTTTAAATATTGACTAATTAAGAAAAGTTGGTAATTAACTTGATTAAAACCTGTTCACCTCCCCTCTAGGTTTGTTTAGACATATAATATATATTTTCAATTGGTATCAGAGTGGGTTCCTAGACATACATAGGAAATCCTTGCTTTTGGTGTGTCTTGCATTTGTGTGTTTTGATTGTTACATACATTTGCATTCATCTCATTCATACACCCAAACACTATGAGTGGGATTGGTTGTGGAAACGAGGGAGCTTTAAGCACAAGACCCCTTTTGCTCACTGGGGTGAATTATGCCTCATGGAAAAGCAAGATGGAGTCCTATGTTTGCCAAATACATGACCGAGCATGGAAAGCAATAGAAGATGGCTATACTCCACAAACCATGATCTCTGAGTGTGGAAAGGAAGTTGCCAAGCCTAAGTCACAATGGATCACTTAAGAGTTTAAAGCCTCCAAGTGGAATAACAAGGCAATGCATGCCATCCTTTGCGCCATGGACGACAATCAATACAAACTGATCCAAACTACTAGAATTGCAAATGAGGCATGAGATATTCTAGAGACGGCTCATGAAGGAGCCGAGGTGGTCAAGGATTCCAAGCTCCAAGTCCTCCAAACTCAATTTGAGACAACTAGGATGGAGGAGCATGAGTGTTTTAATGACTTCCAAGTGAAGTTGATGGATATAGTGAACCAAAGCCATCAACTTGGTGACCCGTACTCGGATAGGAGGACCAAACAAAAGATCATGAGGTCACTTCCTTATAGGTTTGAATCTAAAGTGATGGCTTTAGAAGAAAATAGTGATTACAAGAAAATGAAGCCGAGTGAAGTGATTGGAAGGCTTCTTGCCTATGAGTCTAGAAAGGCTTATACATCTTCACCACCTAAGAAGCAAAAGGAGATAACTTTGAAGGTCTCCAAGATTGAGAATGAGGATGAAGATTCAGATGAAGACATGGCCTTGATGGTGAAGAGATTCAAGAAGTTTGTGAAGTTTGAAAAGAAAGGTTTTGGATCCAAAGGCCAAGACTTGAAGAAAAATACTCTCTTTAAGAAGTTTGAACCAAGTCAAGAAAATAACAATAGGAAGGGCATCCAATGTTTTGAGTGTGGTGGAATATGACACATCTCTCCCGATTGTGGAAATTTGAAGAACAAGAAGAAGGGAAAAGCACTGGTCGCCACTTGGAGTGATATTGATGACTTGGAAGAGGAAAAAGAATCCTTAGATGATGAAGATCATGTGGCAAACTTCATAGTCTTTGCATCCTCTCATAAGAGCAAAGAAGAAGTTCATGATAAAGAAAAAGAAAGTCAATAGGAAGATGACTCAAGTAATGATAGCTCCTCATCTTACTCCATAAATGGAAATGTGGAGAGCATGGATCTTGAAGACTATATTAAAAGATTTGAAAGCTCTAGGATGAAGAATAAAAAGGAGATTCAAAGATTAAAGGAAGAAAATCTTGAGCTTTCAACCAAAGTTACCTACTTGAGTGAGGAAGTAGTAAGATCCAAGGAGGTTGAAGTTAAGTTAAGAGAAGAGGTGGACAAAGCAAGTCTACTTGTCAATATGACCTTGAATAAGGAGAATCTTGATGGGATGATAAATGACTTGAAGATTCCAAATGACAAGAGAGGTCTTGAGTATACTGATGACAATGAGGCATCCTATTCAAGCAAGATGGTGTTTGTTAAGAGTATGGACATCAAGGAACCTCCATCTCCACAACACCCTAGGAAGAAAATTGATCTGGGAGAGTGTTCAAGAAGTGCCTACGTGAAGATGGCACCAAAAGGTCAAGATCAAGCTCAACAAATAAGAGGCTCACAAGCTAGTTTTCCTTAACTCAAGGCTTACCAAGTCAAAAGGCCAATCATGCAAGCTCAACCAAGGAAGCAATCTAGTTCGGTTTAACAACAAAGATGGAAAGAACCATTTCAACACCTTATACAACCTCAATGACATAGAAAAGCTCCAATGTATTCACAAGGACATGGTATGACTTCTTACTTTACCTACACATTTCATTTTTGTGGTGTTAATGGTCACATTAAACCAAATTGCTTTAAGTACATTAAAATGTGTAGAGTTGAAAGCATGATTGAAAGAAAAAGGACTAGAGCCAATATGCATGTTCCTAGGAAGACTAGAGCCAATTTGCATGATTCTAGGAAATCTAGAGCCAATGTACCAAAGACCACTAGGAAGGAAAATGTTTCACCTAGGTGGATTAGAAGAAATGAATACTTTTGCTATGTTGCTCAATTGCCTTGAAGGCAAATGCTTCTAACCTTTGATACTTAGATAATGGGTGCTCTATGCACATGATGGGGAACAAAAGTTTCTTTGAATCTCTTGTCATTGAGGAAGGTGGATTTGTCACATTTAATGATGGGTCTAGAAAGAAAGTCATAGGGAAAGGAAGCATTTCCATTCCCAGTTTACCTTCCTTGTCAAATGCTTTATATGTTGATGGATTGCAAGCCAATCTTATAAGCATTTCTCATCTTAGTGATGATGGACTTTCCGTCTTGTTTGGAAAGAATGATTACTCCATTCTAAAGCCCAAGGGACAAACCTTATTGAAAGGTAAGAGATCTAGCGACAATTGCTATTTTCTTGAGGCCAGTGTCATCTGATGAGGTCGTTTTGTACTCAACAAAATACATTTTCATGTGTTCATTTTGAAAACCAAATTTCACCACTTGAAAATCCACTTAGGATGTAAAATTAGTAAAACAGTAAGGAAGGATTCGTTTCACAAGAAATTAGAGTAATTAGTTGAATTAATTAACAAGTCTTGAATGTAATAAAGCAAATCATAGTAGGTGGATAGTGTATGGTTTGAGAAACCATCAAACGTGCGTATAAAGTAAATGTAACCAAAAGGTGATAGGGAAAATAGAATGTTCAACAATCTTAGATAAGAATATGGAATATATCAATTAAGAGAATTGCTAGGGAAATGATGGAGTTGCAAGTGGATTGTAGGCAATGCTTTTCAAACTACTTTAATGAACCAATCTCGTATATGTTAACCATTTGTAATCTTAGATATGTTTAGACCATTACTATGAACCCTAAACAACTTCCCACCAAAATGCCTAACCGATAAAGGATAGGGGGTCTAAGTGGGATCAGTTTATTACAAATAAAGGTTTAGATTATCGCGGTTGATATACCCTCCAACAATCTATCCTATTCACTATGTTCTTAATCCATCAAAGGTGTCAATCCAATATTGATTCTATAACAAATTATCCTAAACAAGAGTATAATCAACTAGTAGGTATGTAATGCTAATTATATAACGAATAAAATCTAGTTATCAAATGAATAGAACACAAATAGAGATTCAAAATACATATAGCTTAAGCAAAATCCAAATCCAAATGTTCCTTACATCAATCCCCTAGAATGGGGATTTAGTTACACATAATTACAATCAAAGGGAAGACAAGTAAGAGAATATGAAATCACCCTTGGGCCACCTTTTGTAGTGCTTGATCCTTCCTTGCCTTTGATGCTCCTTATGTAAAGAATGGTAGATGAGGATGTATCTAGATAGGTGGATGTCTAATGGGTAGTGACAAAGGAAATGGTGTAGAAGATGGGGAGAGAGGAATGTTTGGGTGAAAGTAATCTAGATTAGGTGTTGAGTTTGGGATAGAGGAGATGAGTTCAAGTATAGAAATGGAGGAATTTGAGATGAGAATTATGGATGATCCTAGGTTGAAGAAGAGGATGATTTCAAATGGAAAACTATGATGAATTTATAGTGTATTCAAATCAGGTCACGAGTGGTTAATTACCAAAACATCCCTTGACATGGCAAATTACCATTTTGACCCCTCAAATGGGGACTTTCCATAAATTTCCAACCAATCAGAATTGGTTGTTGTTTGAATTTTGCGGTGGCTTAATCAGTGACATTTGGGGGTGACGTTGTCAGGTGCAAAATTGGTTTTCTATTGCTGTGGAGTCACGGTTTGGACTGGTAATGGTGAACCATGACATTCTTTGGACTTGTTTCACGGTGGGGTTGCGGTTTGAATGGAGGCAAACGGATGAGCGACACCAAAATTACTGGACTAGAATCGTGGATGGATTACAGTGAGGTTTGCTGAGTCGAGAAGGACCTCATCAGACTTGCCATGAGCTCGGCTGTCTTCTGGATTGAAAATCTACCGAAATACGGTGGGGAAAGGCTAACTTTTGGCAGTTGCAAAACCTAGGGTTTGTTGGTTTGTTAATGGCCGCCAGTCGAGAGGAAGAAGATGAAGGTTGAAGATGATTGGTGTGCTTAGTAACGGGCCGAGGTGCATTTGGGCTTAAGACTTTTATCTTCTCTGGGGTACGCTTAGAAGTGGACTGGAGCTCACTTTGAGGCCCAAACCCATTATCCAAAATGCACCACATCACTAATGACATGGTGTGCCTGGTTGATTTGCATGGCAAAGTACGAAAAGCTTCCCTGATCTTTTATACAATCACAATAACTTCAATCTTCCTTCAATAATTACACTTTCGCCCTTAATTCTCCAAATTACTCCAATGCCTTTGAACTTTATAAAATCCGAATACACTTAATTCACACAATTAAATAATGAGATATTGCCCGAGAATCAAGCGAAAAGAGAAGGAAATGAGGGCTTGTTAGGTTTTTAGTTTGTCTTGGCATATATTCCATATCAAAACGATGTTTTTCTTGTATTTGATTTGTGAGGTTGATGATTTGAAGCTTCAAAGAAAAATGTAGCCAAAAGATCAAGCAAGAAAGAGTCTTTGAAGAGGAATGGACTACATTGCACAATTAAGGTAATATATACCTCATTCTTCTTCAAAGCAATAGGCACACACACACACAAATCATTTACATGTGTCCCTGCATCGTTGTGCAACATTTATATTGCACATTCACATGTTTTTACATGCTCATGCATTATACTCAAATTCTCATACATTGTAGAATTGCATGTTCTAAAACTATGTCTAGGAAACAGCATACATGTGTGACATTGTGCTTATATATTTACGTTTTATTATTTTTGGACTTGAACATGATCTCTTATCATTCTTTATTGAGTCCCAGTCATTTTGGTTGCTCATACATTTGATTTCGAGTCCAAACTATGTAGCTACTCTATTTTTTATTCTCATTCGTTGAGTTGTGTTCGACTTTGTTTTCCGAGATAAATTCTCAACCTTTTGTCAAAGTTTTATAGTCTTCATTATGCGTGAGGGAGTTATAATTCGTAATCTAAAAACAGATTCAAAATCGGAGTTTGGAGGCCCGGATACGGCAGAAGAACGCGAGCAGAGCGGGGGAGGAACAAGCAAGGCCAACGGCCAAGCTTGTTGGCCACGTGTGCCACATGGCCAGCATGGCCCTCTGCCCACATGTGCCACATGCTGTCCACACGTGGAGCTGACATGGCATGCTCTGGTTGGCCGATCTATTTTCTCTCTCTTGCTTCCTTTTAAATATTTCAATTCCCTCCCATTTTCATAAGAAGAAGAAAAGCTTGAAATCAGACCAGAAATTTCTCTATAATTGTTCTCACCTTCCAAACACCATAGCTTTCTCATACGAAGTCAAATTTGGTTGATTCAAATTGGAGAGTGTTCGTAATTGAGTCCTCTACCTTTTCCTATTGGTCCTACAGCTGTTTGATTGACTTTTCTAGTGGTTTTACACAGAAAAATAAACCAGCTTGTGATCTTGAGGTATTGGTCATATCTTTGTGATTTCTTCTTTTATAACCTTCAATTTGCTTGGGGTTTCTTCTTCTATATGTATATATATGTATGCCTATGGTGAATGCTATTGAGAAAGATAGCTTCATAATCAATCCTAATCAAAAGTCTAATTAGAGACATATGTGAACTAGATTTTTTGATTCTATGATTTTCACATGTTTGAGAGTTGTATTGTGATTAGATTGATATCTAAGATTATTTGAGACTTGATTGAATCATTTTATGATTGATAATCCTTGAAATGTGTTTTGATCCTTTGATTGATGAAATCTAGGATTAATACTCTTGTATATGTTTTTAGAGACTTCTAGGATTTAATTGATTTATCAATATATCCATGCTCTATATCTTTGGCTAGAATACTCATTGAATACATTCTATGTTTCTAGCATTAATTTGTATGTTTATAGCATCTTGAATTTGTGCTTCATGATTATGATATATTCAAGGGTTATTTGTGTGAATGGAACTATGAGATTTTGTGTTATGTGTTTTCACATGCTCTAGGTTTAATTCATGTTTTTACATCTAGACTTTTATTCTTGTGTTCTCACATGTTTAGGTCTAGTTATTCCATAGAATGTCTTGATCACATGTTCTATGTTGTGTTGATTGTGATTTTCATCATTTGCATCACTTAGATCATTTGCCTTGAGGAAAGGTTGAAGTCTCTTTCAAAGTGAGTGAAAATTTGTATTGAGCAAGAAGACTTGGCTAGGAATGAGTTCCAGATAGCCAAGCGAAAGTCTTAGCAAGGAGTTTCGTACTCCGGATAGTTGAGCTAGAGGAGCTTGATTAGGATCCTAGTGATCTAGATTGCTAAGCAAGGGAATCTTCCTAGAGGCTTGAGTGCCTTCGATAGGAAGTTGCTTCCTAGAGGTGTAGGACACACCTTGGATAGGGAGTAGGCTTAGTGATTCACTAGCTTGAGAGTAGACTAGGATTTCATAGCTTGAAGTGGATATCATAGAGTTGATAGCCTTGAGTGTGTATGTCCTTTTCATATAGTGGATTTGCTTTGCCGGTGGTTATGGATTTAACCCATGGATGTTTCCTCTTTGGAGGTTTACCACATAAAAATCTTGTGTCCATTGTCTCTTTCTCTATCTCTTTTATATTGTATATGTGTATGTGTTATTTTGTTGAATATCATTCTCTTGTGTTGTATATTTGATCAAGTACTTGTAAAGAGTGATTTGTAGAACAATCCTCTTTAGATCAATTTTATATTTGTAATTCTTCATATTTCGTTATCTTTGTGTATAGATATATTTGTTCACTCTTGTAATACATTGAACAATATTGATATACAAAGTATTATTTGATATTGTATTTTAGTGATATTTTTCCTCATACAATAACTTGTTATATGTAGACAATGGCTAAATGATGATATGCATATCTTGTCTATGTATGAATGTTCCATTTATATGTTGTATATAAAGCTACCTTGAGGGACAAACGTAAGTTTGTTCAAGGGATTGAAAATAGGCGAAAAACCTATTCACCCCCCTATAGGTACGCTTTAAGCAATTTAACCTTTTTTGTATACTTTCAGGGACAAAATCATACCAATTTTGGTTCGATCATCATCTCTTGCAATATGTCCAAGTGTGAGCAAGTTGAGTTTTGGCATCAAAGACTTGGCCACATGAACTATCGAGATTTAAGGATCTTAGATAAGTTCAAACTTGTGCGTGGCCTTCCCGAGCTTGGGAAGAAAGTTGATGGTGTTTGCGGACCTTGTCAAGAAGGGAAACAAACCAAAAACATGCATAAAACTGGCAAGTATCTCACTACAAATGAGCCCCTAGAGCTTCTTCACATGCACCTTATGGGTCCTTTGCATACCGAGAGTCTTAGTGGCAAGAGATATATTTTTGTTTGTGTTGATGATTTCTCTAGGTTTACATGGACATACTTCCTTAGAGAAAAATCTAAAACTTTTGAAAAATTTAAAATGCTTTGCACTAAAATTCAAAATGAAAGGAATCTAACATTAAAAGCATTAAAAGGATTATGAGTGATCATGGGAAGTAATTTGAGAATGTTTGCTTTGAAAACTATTGCAATATCTTAGGCATTTCCCATGAAGTTTCGGCTCCTAGGACACCTTAACAAAATGAAGTTGTTGAAAGGAAAAATATGGTCCTTTAAGAGATGGCCCAAGTGATGTTGCTTGGCAACAATGTCCCTAGGAACCTTTGGGTCGAAGTCGTTAATATGACTTACTATATAGGAAATAAAGTCTTATAAGGCTTGGTACTAGGCAAACCTCCTATGAGTTGTGGAAGGGTAGAAAGCCAAATGTGAGCTACTTCCACTCATTTGGAAGCAAATGCTACATTTTTAATGACCGTGATCAACTTGGCAAGTTTGATGCCAAGAGTGATGAGGGAATTTTTATTGGCTATGCTCTAAATAGTAAAGCCTATAGAGTATTCAATTTGAAGACTCAAATGTAAGTGTTCTAGCGGAAAGTTTTGTTAAGATCAAATCATCTTTGGACCTTTTTGTATACACAAACATGAGAAAGGGATTTGTTTTCATACCATTGAAGAACCCCTTTATTTTCTTTTCGATCTTTCACCACTAAGCCTTCCGAGCTATGTCCTGCGATCTAGCAACTATGTGTGTGGGCACGTCACGGATTCCAAAAATACTTGAATGGAGGCTTGAGAGATCTGTAAGACAACCCTTTGTCTCCTATGATGATTTCAGCCAAGGTAGGGGAAAAACAATTTATTTTTCTTCCCTCTCTCTAGCTTGCTACACCTCTTGTCTCTCTTAGGGTTTCAATTGGTTTATTTTTTCTGATAGGTATATCTTATATACTAGGATCCTAGGGTTTAGTAAAACAAGTCAAAATAGGATTATAAATCTTTTTTAATTCGGTCACCACTAGGGTTTGAACCTTTGACCTCTTTAAAGCAAATAAAAATAATATCTTATTATTTTATTTTTTTGCTCTTGTCCATGTTCAAAACTGAAAACTCCAAATAACAATTAATAATTCTTAATTATTAATATGTCAATTAAATAATCATATTATTTAATAATATTTAATTAATCAATTAAATAACATATTAATTAAATAATCATATCATTTAATTAATTCCCATAATATATTTAAGTTACTTTTGTAACATAATTAATTGGACCATTCAATTCTCCGTGAGCCTTGTTACTATCAATCGTAAAGGGCTAGCAAGAGGACTTAATGGACCCATAGTTTTGAGCTCCAATAATATTTAGAAAAATTAATTAAACTCTTTAATTAATATTTCACAATTATTAACCTCGGAGTTATTCCACTAAAAACCCAAGGTTGTACTCTCCTAACTGTAGATGTTTTATACAACCAAATTATCAGTGTATATCAATATAGCTATTACATATGATATGATCCTCCACAAGCAGTTCATAATTAAAGCTAGGTCATAAAGTCCGTTATACCTCTCTAATTATATCTTTTCCTTTAAGTACCATTGATTCTCTAATGAATGATTATATCCTTCATTCCTTTACGGAAGAAGGAGAGTGCTCTTAATCCTTCAAGTCCCGAATCAACCCTTAAGGGAACTACTCATCTACTTCTCGCAAGGAGTGGATTCCTCTATTGTGTGCATACCTTCCCAGCCACAAGTCAAACCATGATTCCAAGACACAAGGTTATTGATCGGGAATGCTACTCCAATCTCACCTATGATATTTCAAGAAACACGATCTAACTAAAAGGAGTCAGTAAGACACTCAGGATTTAGATCACTTATATACATCCATCATTTGTCAATATATATGAATCTTTTCAACTAACGGATCTTAGTGATAGATTCATATAGATCATGGCCCAGTCTTATATGATTACATCATATAAGGTGCAATTTATTCTTATATCACCATATAAGTAGTCTAGGATAAGACCACCGTACATTATGGAATGGACTGTAGCTGTAGATTAACCACAAATAAAGTACCCAGCTTTATTTACTTTCTACGGATTCTTTAGATTGCATGTCTTAAAATGAATTTCTCTGTATATGACATTTATATACTCAGTTTGAGATTACATATAGCAGTCTTGGATGTTTAGCACATATAATATAAATGTATGAGTCATGTTAATTTAATGAAATAACTACTTCTTTTATTAATGAATTTATAACGTTTACAAATTACAAACTTTAGGGCATAAATCCCAACATCGAAGTGTCATAGAATCATCTATGTTGTCATAGATGGTTATTGACTTAAGACTATTGACCATGAGAAGGATGTTAATGTGGTTGATGATTCTCTTTTGGAGAAGATTGGTGAGACTCCAATTGATGTGAAGTCAAACCTTGATGAAAAGGTCATTCAACCTCTTGATAGATTTCCTTCCTTGGACTCTATAGAACCCGCTCCTTGGGTTAGATATCTTCATAACAAGGATGATGTTATTGGAGATGTCAATGTGGATGTTAGGATTAGGCGTCAAATAGCCAATCAAATTAGCTATATTTGTTACACCTATCAAATTGAGCCCAAAAAGGTTGATGAGGCCTTAAGTGATAAGTTTTGGGTTCTTGCCATACAAGAAGAGCTAAACCAATTTGAAAGAAATGAGGTTTGGACTTTAGTTCCTAGACCTAAGAGTACCAATATTATAGGCACCAAATGGGTGTCTAGGAACAAATCTAATGAGGATGACAACTTAGTGCGCAACAAGGTTGGACTTGTAGCATAATGATATGCTCAAATTGAGGGTATTGAATTTTAGGAGACTTTTGCTCCGGTTGCTCGTCTTTAGTCCATAAGGGTTCTCTTGTCCATATCTTGTCTGCACAAGTTCAAATTGCACCAAATGGATATGAAGAGTGCATTCCTCAATGGCTTCTTACAAGATGAAGTGTTTGTTGAGCAACCCAACGGGTTTGTGGATTCACACCACCTTAACCATTTCTATCACCTCAAGAAGGCTTTATATGGGTTGAAACAAGCACCGACGGCTTGGTATGAGTGTCTCACTCAATTTCTTGTTGACAATGACTACTCTAGAGGTAATGTTGACAAGACTTTGTTCATCAAGAGAAATAATGATGAGCTATTCATAGCTCAAATCTATGTTGATGATATTGTGTTTGGCTCTACCAACAAATCCAAAGTCCAACAATTTGTTAATGTCATGTCTCATGAATTTGAGATGAACTTAGTTGGTGAGCTTAATTACTTCCCAGATTTGCAATTTAAGCAATTGTATGATGGGATTTTCATAACCCAAGCTAAGTATGCAAAGAACCTAATGAAGAAGTTTGGCCTTGAAAATGCTAAAAATTATGACACACCCATGAGTACCACTTTGAAACTAAGCAAGGATGCTAGTGGCCAAAGTGTGGAACAAAGCCTCCATCATGGCATGATTGGTGACCTCAAGTAGGCCCGATATAGCCTTTAGTGTGGGTGTGTATACTAGGTACCAAGCGAATCTTTATGAGTCCCATCTCTCATCCGTGAAGAGAATCATTTGTTATGTAAATAGGACATCCAACTACGGGATTTGGTACTCTTTTGACACTAATGCTAGCTTAGTTGGCTTTAGTGATGCAGATTGTGTAGGAAATTGTGATGATCAGAATAGTACATCAGATAGTTGCTTCTTCCTAGGAAATAACTTGGTTTCTTGGTTTTGTAAGAAGCAAAATTCTATTTCCTTGTCCATGACCGAGGCCGAATACATTTCCACCTGGAGTGCTTGCACACAACTCCTTTAGATGAAACAAATGCTTGTGGACTACGGATTCGATCAAGGTACTCTAACTCTTTATTGTGATAACATGAGTGCCATTTGAAACAAATAACTCGGTGTGTTCAATGTTAATCTAGAGGGGGGGTGAAAAGATTATATCCGATTTTACCCAATTTTCGTTAATAGGCAAGATTACGAAAATACCCTCTGATTTTACCTAATTTTCGTTAATAGGCAAGATTACGAAAATACCCCTAACTAGTCAATATAAAATAGCAAGTGTAATATGGTGCGGAATATTAAATGACACTTGATATTTACGTGGAAACCCTCACGGGAAAAACCACGGGCTGGTAAGTGCGCCACACTCGAATCTTGAATCCACTAAATGCATTAACGATTACAACCTACTCCCGGTATATAATCACACACACCTACCTAATCCCGGTATAAGTGAACCTAGTCCAATTGCTTGTGTGACCACCTAATCTCGGTGTCCGACCTAATCCCGGTATATCACATAAGACTTCAATTGCTTGTGATTTACGCAACCTAATCCCGGAAGCTACACAAGTCTTACTTCTCAATGAAGAGATAAACACCCTAATTGAATATATGATGATATTCAAAGACCATACAAAGCTAGGGAACCTTAGATGCTTATCTAGAATGATTAGATGACAATAAATGCAATCCTAGATATAAATAGCTAAATGACATGTCATAAAGCTTAGCAAATCATAGATTAAATAACCTAGATGTTGCTATCAAAATACAACACTCAATCATGTCAACACAACAATCTCTATTTTGTATCTAGAATATATTCTAAGAGCATACAAATAATATAAGAGATTTCTTTGATAAATAAAACACTAAACTTAGATGAGATTAGTGAAGAACATACCAAAGGATGTGTGTTGAACAAAACCCATGCAAGCAAGCATCCTAACTATGCTAGAAAATGCTAGATGATATTTTGATGCATACGAGAAGGGTTTTGAGTGTATAAAAATGAGTTCTTGATTGATTTTCTCTCAAATATCTCTCTTTGAAGTTTAGGGTTCTTAGAGTCAGAGAACTACTCTTTAGAGAATGAGAAAGTTGTATATTTATAGGCCTTAAGAACATGGCATGTGAAAAGGACAAGTTTGCCCTTGAAAACGCACGATCGGTGGTTTCATTCGGCGGCCAGGTCGCCGATCATGACCAAAGAATTGGTCCCGAGAGAAACAGGGGAACAACGGCATTTTCATTCGGTGGTTTCGTAACCGCCGATATAACCACAGAATCAGACCCGAGATATTAAATGCATCAGGTCTGATCAACGGTTTTGATTCGGCGGCCAGACTGCCGATTGTAACCGTCGATTCACCAAAAGAGGTGAAACCAAGGAGAAGCCAAGGGCATTCTCTGTGAGCGGTCTTCACACAAAACCAAGCACATTATCGTGCAAGCGCGGACGTTTTCAAACATATTCGGGAAACGAATTACAAGACACATAAACACACAACAAGATATAACAATCAAAGTGCTAGTGTGAAATGTGACATGTGAAGAGTATGCACACAAATGTAAGTATGCTAAGTGTACGTGTGTGCTTCTAAATCTCTTCAAAGAAAACTAAGCACTAGAAATATACCTTTGGAGTGTTTGTCACCTTGAGATCTTGAAAAGGGCCTTTGAGCTTGATCTTCAATCACCTAAACTACCCTTACAATTCAAACCCCAATATGTGGTTTGTCCATGAAATAAGCCAATCAATAACGGGAATCCTTACACCATTAACATTTCAAAGAATCTGGTGCAACATTCTTGGACAAAGCATATATATATCTGACATTATTTCATTAGGGAAGTAGTTGAGAACAAATGCATAGTACTTGAGCATGTAGGTACAAATGATCAACTAGAGGATTTATTTACTAAACCCTTAGATGCAACTAGGTTTAAAGCACTTAGTAGGTCTATTGTGATTTGCCTTATGACTTGATGTGGTGTGGTAATTGACCCCATGAGGGAAGCTCAAATAAAGAGAGCAAACTTGCATACATGTCACATGCAAAAAATTTAATAAACTTTATGCTTCTTTATTAATTGCTTGAGATGATTGGTTGTACATGCTTATATGTCTTTTTCTTAATAAGTGTGCTATATTGCTTTACTTGCAATCTATGTCATATTTATGCTCAAAAATGCATTTTTGGACTAGAAGATTTACTTTAGAAGTACTCTTTGAATGACCTATAATTGATCTCCATGACATGATGATATTATTCTAATGACATGCTTAAGATGAAAAGCATGAAATGTTGATTGCTTAGTTTTGAATGCAAAAATATGTGTGAAAAGCAATGATGAGACTCAAATAAATAAGGATCTTTTATCCACTGTAAGGTTTTTAAAATCCAAAGTCTTTCTTTCTTTATTAGTTGAACAAGACTATTATCATACGAGTATCTTACCCGAAAAAATCGAATAAGGTGCAAAAGTCGCTCATGCCTTGTTTTGCTTATAAAGTTGGATATAGTTGCTCCTTAAATTTAATTGCTTATAAAATCTATATCCTTGCTTTAATTCATGACAAAGGGTGAAATTGGTTTGAATTATTTTGGAAACTTTTGTTGTTTGCTTTGCCAAATACCATTGTTTTGGACTTGAATGCAACATGTCTTGTATGCAAAGCATCTTTGTCACACATTTTCATAAAATAAAACTCCTTGAATCTCTCTTACTTAATTGAGTTGCTTAAAGTTGCTTATATGATTATGCATATGTGTTTGTGCTATAGTTCTCATTGCTAATGCTTACTTATTAGGGGAGACTCCTTTTCCCTATCTCATGACAAAAATGGGGAGAAAGGTTGTGATAAATATTGCTTTTTTTGGTATTACATTTAGGGGGAGTTTAGTTGAGAGAGAGTAACCTGTTTTTTGGGATGTTGCATTAATGGGGAGTTGCATTGCATTTAATGATTACATTATTTGATTGTATTGGTTTAATTTTTTAAGGTAATTGTAAATGCTATCATTTTAATCACCTCACACACACTTGTTCTTAGAAGGTATCTTTCTTGTTGATTGTGTGTAGGTTGGAATTTTCTACAAACTTCGGATTGACTTGAAGATGTTCAAGATTTAGATTAGGTGCTTTATTGTTGTGTATAAATTTTTTTTGACCAACCATCTCTTGTATTTGTGAGGTTGCTTTGTGAATAGTGGTTTTGTCACGAAATAGCCAAAGGGGGAGATTGTAAATGCCTCACTTTTTGATTGACTTATTTCATTAAAAAAATCATAGTGGGGTTTAACATTGTAAGGGTAGATTAGGTTTGAAGAATTCTCTTCAAATGCTATTGGACCACATTGTTGACTTCAAGTGCTTCAAGGAAGGTAGCTTACTTGTCTTGACTCTTAATTGAAGAGATTTAGTTGCACACACACACACATCTCATGCATTTACATATCCTGTATATTTCTGTGTGTTTCTTGTTGGTGCATAATCTTGTTATATCTCTCTTCATGCATGCTCATTCTATTGTATCTCATTTGATCATTGCCATACCATAATTGTTTTTAGAATGCATGTTTTTTCCTTAAAGATTGTGTATGCCTAGCTACCGCTATGGGTTTTCACAGCGGTAGCCACAATGCTTTTTGTCTAGAGGTGACCATTGTCAACCGTTGTGAGTACCGCTCTTGGTTTCCACAGCGGTGGCTTAACAGTGGTGACCGCTGTGGCTTTCACAGCGGTACCCACATTGGTCGAGCCTTGTTTTTGACGAAATGATGTTGAAAATAAATATAAACAAATCCTAAAATAATCTAGGGGTGGTGAATAGATTTTAATTGATTTTTACCAATTTTCGAGATTAGTCAATGTTACAAAATTAACCCCAACTAGTCAAAAACTAAAATCAAGTGTAAAAATGCGGAAAGTAAATGGCACTTGATTTTTACGTGGAAACCCACACGAGGAAAAACCACAGGCTGTTATGTGCGACACACAAAAACCTCAATCCACTAATTGTAATGGTGATTACAACCTAGGTTGACCACATCAAATCCTATACGGTTACTAATCCACCATTACTACCTGCATGCCTTCAAAAGTAAATCTAGTCATTTGCTTGCAAACTACCAAAAGGAAAATACAAGACCTGTCTCTCAAAGAGAAGAGATAAAACAACCTATGGTGAATATGCACAATATTCAAGATGTTAAAATGCAAGGTTAGACATTTAAGCTTACCTAGGCATGGATAAGCATGTTAGACATTCCTAGATATCATTTTGCTAAGTGACATGCATATAACATAGCTAAATATGCAAACAAGGTCTTATATGCAATATCTACCATAAACAACTCACGAAACACAATAAAAATGCAATCTTGAAACTAGTCAAGTCATAAATGAGCTATCTTGAAACTGGTCAAGTCATAAATGAGCTATCTTGAAAAGCAAGAACATGTGAAAGATGAATATGATGTTCTAGCTACAAGTCATGTGAGACATATGAAGAACCCATGAGAAATCATACCTAGAAGATGCTAGATGATGAATGAACCTTGAGTGGAAGATGGGTTTTTGTGTTTTGAATGATAAAGATCATTTCTTCCTCTTTTATCTTGCAAGTCACATTTTTTGCTTTCAAAAACACAAGTTATCAGCTCTGAAATGTCTAAAAAGACAAGGCAACATATTTATTGAGAGATGTAATCAAAATGATGTCGTTTTGGCTTTCGAAAATGAAAGGTCACAATCGACCAGCATACCGCTAGGTAGGCAAGGTGCCTAGGCCGCGGTAAACCAAGCGTAAAGTCTTTGGACTTTAACGCTGCATGGACCGTTGCATAGGCAAGGTGCCTACCCAACGGTACCCCAAGTATGAAGTCTCTGGACTTTAACGCTGCGTGGACCGCTCCATAGCAAGGTGCCTATGCCGCGGTAAATCTTGCATGTAGGCGTTGGACTTTAGCACTGCATGGACCATTCCATAGGCAGTGTGCCTATGTCACGGTATGCACTTGAAAATGATTGCCAATTGTGCACGTGTGGAGTGAGTGCATGTCATGCAAGAATCAAACAAGAAATACACACAACGATATATAAATCATGTAGATGAATGAGATGTGTGTGTGTGCAATCTAAATCTCTTCAATTAAGAGTCAAGATCAGGTAAGCTACCTTTCATAAAGCTCTTGATGTCCACAATAAGGTCCTTTGTCATTTGATGAGGATATCTTCAATCCTAAGCTACCCTTACATATATGAACCCTATTGTGGTTTTGTCAACGAAATAAGCCAATCAAAAAGCGAGGCACTTACAGATGTCATTTCATTTATATCTACTATATAAACATTCTTATCTTCCCCACATTGTCTAAAAGCTAATATTTTGAGTTTCTTGATAGCTTAAGAGTGCCTTGCAAGAAAAGTCATCAAGATTCAATCTTTATTGACCAAAACCAAAATACCCATCACTCATTCCTGAATCCGACATCATCTAGCATCATCTAGGTTGTTTTCACTCATGGGTTTTCATCAACATACATGATTTGATAACTAGAACACCATCTTCACTCATCTTAGAGTTCTTGCTTAACAAGAAATCTCTTTTATGACTTGTTTGCATCTAGATTAAGTTTCTTATCTACAAGTTGAGATTTTTGTATTGCTTGTGGGTTTTGTATTGTGATAGCTATTGCATCTATGTTTATGTAAGGTCTCTAATTATTGATTGGCTTATTTCGTAGACAAACCACATTTGGGGGTTTTGTTGTAAGGGTAGATTAGGCTCTCATGACCTCAAGTGAAGAAGCACTCTAAAGGTATATTTCTTAGTGTTTCTTACAATGAAGAGAAGTAGTTGCACACACACACATCACTTGCATAATTCTTATTCTTGAATGTGTTGTGTCTTTATTTTGTGTATGCATTATTGATTATTTAGTCTCTCTTCTTGCATGTGTAAATTGATTGCATCTTATGTTTTTTAAATGTTCATCATGTTAGAAATAGGTTGCATTGTCCTCACCCTTCCTCTCTCTTGCATTTGCTTGAGGATGAAGGAAGTGTGTTGTGCGCTGGTTGTCACGCGCAAGACCAGCGTAGCTCACCAGCGCAGATCGCCCAGTGGTCTGCCGCTGGTCGTGCGCTGGACGTCCAGCGCAACTCGTCTAGAGATGTGTCGCTAGTGTGGTGCCTGTCCTCAGAGCTGGTCCACCAGCGCCTATGCATTTTTTATGCCTTGCGCTGGTGGTGCGCTAGTCGACCAGCGCAGGTCACCAACGCAAATAGCCATACCTGATGCGTTTTTTCAAAACGACCTCACTTCACTTATGCCCCATATATATATGACTCTATGATTTTAGGTTGTTTTTTAAGAGTTCCAAATATCATATTTTTCACTTTGAATATTTTTCAAGAGAAAAATTCCCAAGAACTCACCTTTAAACACTCAAAGTATTTCCTTTGTTCATCAAAGTTCATCTAGGATCATCCATGACCATTTAGGATTCATCCATGTATGGTTTTGCATCATCACATCGTTTTTGGTATGTTCTTCGCTAATCTCATCTAATTTTAGTATTCTTCATATCAAGTCATCTCTACAAGATAGAGATTATTTGTGATGACATGATTGAGTGTTGTATTGTGATAGCTATTTAGGTTTTGCTTAATCTTGATTAACTAAGCTTTATGATATGTCATTTAACTTTTGATAACTATGATTGTTTTAATTGATATATCATCATCCTAGATAAACATATAGGGTTGCCTAGCTCTTGTTGCATTTTGAGTATTTCACATATTCACATAGGTTGCATTCTCTTCATTGAGAATTAAGTCTTGTGTTGCTTCCGGGATTAGGTTGCTTAAATCACAAGCAATAGGACTAGGTTCACTCATACCGGGATTAGGTAGGTGTGTGATTACTTCCGAGATTAGGTTGTAATCTTTATCACATTTAGTGGATTCGAGGTTCCAGTGTGGCTTACTAGCCCGTGGTTTTTCCCTTGAGGGTTTCCATGTAAATATCAAGTGTCATTTAATTTTCGCACCATATTACACTTGCTTTATTTATATTGTCTATTAGGGGTATTTTCGTAATCTTGACCATACACGAAAATTGGGTAAAACTTGTTATAATCTATTCACCCCCCTCTCTAGATTAATATTGACCACACCATAATTTGTTTTAGTTTGCTTTAATTTTATATAGCTAAGTTATATGTATGTCATATAGCAATATGATATCTAGGATTGTTTGCCATGCTCATTCATGGTTAGATAAGTATTAAATGTGTTGACCTAGCATTTATGTATTTGATATTCATTTAGGTTGTAATCTCTTCTTTGAGAGTTAAACCTTGTGACTGAGTGGATTAGTGCACAAGCAAGTTGGTCTAGGATTACTATTAAATGCCCACTGGGTAGAGTGGAAGGGTTAGTGACTAAGAATGGGTTGACTTGAGGTCAACCTAGGTTGTAAACTTTCACTCAAATAGTGGATTTCAGGACCGTGTGAGGCTAGTACAATAGCCCGAGAGTTTTGCCCAGTTAAAAGGTTTCTCACGTAAATCATCAATGCGTCATTTATTGTTTTCTACACTTTAAATATGTTGATTGTATTTGATTGTTTTGGGTTATTTTTTAAATACTGACTAATCAAGAAAAGTTAGAAATTAACTTGATTAAAACCTATTCACCCCACCTCTCTCTAGGTTAGTTTAGACACATAATATATATTTTCACGTTTAATTATAGAAAAAACCACTAAATATAATTATATTTCATTATATTTAAATAAAGTCAACTAACGGTCAACTAACTTTCAACTAGTGATAGGGGGTATTTTACTGATTGTTCAAACCAGAGGGTTTGATTTGGCATTAAAATACTTTCTAGTCTTTATTTAATGACAACATTTGCTAACTATATTTACTACGTGTACTGTTTTGGCTTTATTTATGTGTGTTTGATTTTATTGTATGCAAATTAGATTTTTATTTAAGAGTAATGCTAGGCTTTGTAAATTTATTTCAAAAAAACTTCCCAAATGATGTTGGTATGTGAACTGTCAACATCTTGTAAATCATGAGTTTATGTGGTGAGAGATGAGATGTTGACAACTCATATGCTAACATCATTTGAGAAAAATTTTTAGGAAAAAATTTACCTAATATTACTCTTCATAATGAAGTCATATTATATTATTATGTGTTAGTTTAAATAAGCATTTTCAACTTATAGTTTGTAAAATATTAAAATATTTATTTTATATGCATATTTAAGTTCAAACAAATTAAAATATAGACCATTTCGCTATCAGGTGAACCAAAAAAAATATTATATTTAATAACAAAATATTTCATCTTACAATGAACTAAATAGTTATAGAGAATTAAAAATATTCTTTGCTTGTGGAAGACGATAGAGTTGGTAGCAAAATAATTGTTTTTGCAACCCACCTAGTAGGCCACTATTCATTTTTTTTATGCCACATTTGGTGGTGGTGACTTGAATCTAAGATATTGGTATGGGGGCCCAAAACTCTCGGCCCCACACGGCATGGGCCCTTGTGCCGTGCTAGCCTAGGCATGCCTAACTGGCCTGCCGTACCAAGCATGGTCTGCCACTATTGTAGGCCTTAACAGGCTAGGTCTGACTCCAATCGACACAATTAGCCAAATGGTTGTAATTATTTATGGGAGAATTGTAAATTACCCCTTGACTTTTGATTAAATGCCAAATCAAACCCTCTGGTTTGAATAATTAGTAAAAAGCTCCATACTATTAGTGAAAAGTTGGATGACCGTTAGTTGACTTTATATATATCAAATATTACAATTTAAATCATTTACTATAAACAGAATAAAAAAAAAAAAGGAAAACCCTCTGGTTTCATTATGTTTAAATAAAAGTCAACTAACAGTCAACTAAATTTCAACTAGTGATAGGGCGTATTTTACTAATTGTTCAAATCAGAGGGTTTGATTTGGCATTAAAATACTTTCTAGTCTTTATTTAATGGATACATTTTCTAACTATATTTACTACGTGTACTATTTTGGCATTATATATGTGTGTTTGATTTTATTGTATGCAAATAAGATTTTTATTTAAGAGTAATGCTAGGCTTTCTAAAATTTTTTCAAAAAAACTTCCCAAATGATATTGGCATGTGAATTGTCAACATCTTGTAAATCATGAGTTTATGTGGTGAGGGATGTGATGTTGACAACTCATATGCTAACATCATTTGAGAAATTTTTTGAGAAAAAAATTTAGCAAGCCTAATATTACTCTTTATAATGAAGTCATATTATATTATTATGTGTCAGTTAAATAAGCATGTTCAACTTATAGTTTGTAAAATATTCAAATATTTATTGTATATGTATATTTAAGTTCAAACAAATTAAATATATAGACCATTTCCCTATCAGGTGAACAAAAAAATATATATTATCTTTAATAACAAAGTATTTCATCTTACAATGAACCAAATAGTTATAGAGAATTAAAATATTCTTTGTTTGTGGAAGACGATAGAGTTGGTAGCTAAATAATTTTTTTTGCAACCGACCAAGTAGGCCACTATTCATTTCTTTTTTTAATGCCACATTCAGTGGTGGTAACTTGAATCTAAGATATTGGTACGGGGGTCTGAAACTCTCGACCACGCACAGCATGTGCCCTCTTGCAGTGCTAGCCTAGGCATGCCTAACTGGCGAGCCGTGCTTGGGCCTTAATAGGTTAGGTCCGGCTCCAATCGACACTATTAGTCAAATGGTTGTAATTATTTATGGGAGAATTGTAAATTACCCCTTGACTTTTGATTAAATGCCAAATCAAACCCTCTGGTTTGAACAATTAGTAAAAAACTCCATACTATTAGTGAAAAGTTGGTTGACCGTTATTTGACTTTATATATATCAAATATTACAATTTAAATCATTTACTATAAACAGAATAAAAAAAAAATAAAAAAAAAAAAAAAAGGAAAACCCTCTGGTTTCATTATGTTTAAATAAAAGTCAACTAAAAGTCAACTAACTTTCAACTAGTGATAGGGCGTATTTTACTAATTGTTCAAACCAGAGGGTTTGATTTGGCATTAAAATACTTTCTAGTCTTTATTTAATGGCAACATTTTCTAACTATATTTACTACGTGTACTATTTTGGCTTTATATATGTGTGTTTGATTTTATTGTATGCAAATTAGATTTTTATTTAAGAGTAATGCTAGGCTTTCTAAATTCTTTTCAAAAAAACTTCCCAAACAATGTTGGCATGCGAATTGTCAATATCTTGTAAATCATGAGTTTAAGTGGTGAGGGATGTGATGTTGACAACTCATATGCTAACATCATTTGAGAAAGTTTTTTAGTAAGCCTAATATTACTCTTTATAATGAAGTCATATTATATTATTATGTGCCAGTTTAAATAAGCATGTTCAACTTATAGTTTGTAAAATATTCAAATATTTATTGTACATGTATATTTAAGTTCAAACAAATTAAATATATAGACCATTTCGCTATCAGGTGAACAAAAAAAAAAAATTATCTTTAACAACAAAGTATTTCATCTTACAATGAACCAAATAGTTATAGAGAATTAAAATATTCTTTGTTTGTGGAAGACGATAGAGTTGGTAGCTAAATAATTTTTTTTGCAACCGACCAAGTAGGCCACTATTCATTTCTTTTTTTAATGCCACATTCAGTGGTGGTGACTTGAATCTAAGATATTGGTACGGGGGCCTGAAACTCTCGGCCACGCACAGCATGTGCCCTCTTGCAGTGCTAGCCTAGGCATGCCTAACTGGCGAGCCGTGCTTGGGCCTTAATAGGTTAGGTCTGGCTCCAATCGACACTATTAGTCAAATGGTTGTAATTATTTATGGGAGAATTGTAAATTACCCCTTGACTTTTGATTAAATGCCAAATCAAACCCTCTGGTTTGAACAATTAGTAAAAAACTCCATACTATTAGTGAAAAGTTGGTTGACCGTTAGTTGACTTTATATATATCAAATATTACAATTTAAATCATTTACTATAAATAGAATTAAAAAAAAAAGAAAAGGAAAACCCTCTAGTTTCATTATGTTTAAATAAAAGTCAACTAACCGTCAACTAACTTTCAACTAGTGATAGGGCGTATTTTACTAATTGTTCAAACCAGAGGGTTTGATTTGGCATTAAAATACTTTCTAGTCTTTATTTAATGGCAACATTTTCTAACTATATTTACTACGTGTACTATTTTGGCTTTACATATGTGTGTTTGATTTTATTGTATGCAAATTAGATTTTTATTTAAGAGTAATGCTAGGCTTTCTAAATTCTTTTCCAAAAAACTTCCCAAACAATGTTGGCATGCGAATTGTCAATATCTTGTAAATCATGAGTTTAAGTGGTGAGGGATGTGATGTTGACAGCTCATATGCTAACATCATTTGAGAAATTTTTTGAGAAAGTTTTTTAGTAAGCCTAATATTACTCTTTATAATGAAGTCATATTATATTATTATGTGCCAGTTTAAATAAGCATGTTCAACTTATAGTTTGTAAAATATTCAAATATTTATTGTACAAGTATATTTAAGTTCAAACAAATTAAATATATAGACCATTTCGCTATCAGGTGAACAAAAAAAAAAATATCTTTAACAACAAAGTATTTCATCTTACAATGAACCAAATAGTTATAGAGAATTAAAATATTCTTTGTTTGTGGAAGACGATAGAGTTGGTAGCTAAATAATTTTTTTTGCAACCGACCAAGTAGGCCACTATTCATTTCTTTTTTTAATGCCACATTCAGTGGTGGTGACTTGAATCTAAGATATTGGTACGGGGGCCTGAAACTCTCAGCCACGCACAGCATGTGCCCTCTTGCAGTGCTAGCCTAGGCATGCCTAACTAGCGAGCCGTGCTTGGGCCTTAATAGGTTAGGTCTGGCTCCAATCGACACTATTAGTCAAATGGTTGTAATTATTTATGGGAGAATTGTAAATTACCCCTTGACTTTTGATTAAATGCCAAATCAAACCCTCTGGTTTGAACAATTAGTAAAAACCTCCATACTATTAGTGAAAAGTTGGTTGACCGTTAGTTGACTTTATATATATCAAATATTACAATTTAAATCATTTACTATAAATAGAATTAAAAAAAAAAAAAGGAAAACCCTCTAGTTTCATTATGTTTAAATAAAAGTCAACTAACCGTCAACTAACTTTCAAATAGTGATAGGGCGTATTTTACTAATTGTTCAAACCAGAGGGTTTGATTTGGATTTAAAATACTTTCTAGTCTTTATTTAATGGCAACATTTTCTAACTATATTTGCTACGTGTACTATTTTGGCTTTATATATGTGTGTTTGATTTTATTGTATGCAAATTAGATTTTTATTTAAGAGTAATGCTAGGCTTTCTAAATTTTTTTCAAAAAAAACTTCCCAAATGATATTGGCATGTGAATTGTCAACATCTTGTAAATTATGAGTTTATGTGGTGAGGGATGTGATGTTGACAACTCATATGCTAACATCATTTGAGAAATTTTTTGAGAAAAAAATTTAGTAAGCCTAATATTACTCTTTATAATGAAGTCATATTATATTATTATGTGTCAGTTAAATAAGCATGTTCAATTTATAGTTTGTAAAATATTCAAATATTTATTCTATATGTATATTCAAGTTCAAACAAATTAAATATATAGACCTTTTCGCTATCAGGTGAACAAAAAAAATATATTATCTTTAATAACAAAATATTTCATCTTACAATGGACCAAATAGTTATAGAGAATTAAAATATTCTTAGCTTGTGGAAGACGATAGAGTTGGTAGCATAATAATTATTTTTGCAACCGACCTAGTAGGCCACTATTCATTTTTTTTTTTTTAATGCCACATTCGGTGGTGGTGACTTGAATATAAGATATTGGTACGGGGGCTTCAAACTCTCGGCCACGCACAACATGTTCCCTTTTGCAGTGCTAGCCTAGGCATTCCTAACTGGCGAGCCATGCTTGGGCCTTCACATGCTAGGTCCGGCTCCAATCGACACCATTAGCCAAACGATTGTAATTATTTATGGGAGAATTGTAAATTACCCTTTGACTTTTGATTAAATGCCAAATCAAACCCTCTGGTTTGAACAATTAGTAAAAAACTCCATACTATTAGTGAAAAGTTGGTTGACCGTTAGTTGACTTTATATATATATATATCAAATATTACAATTTAAATCATTTACTATAAACAGAATAAAAAAAAATTAAAAAAAAAAGGAAAACCCTCTGGTTTCATTATGTTTAAATAAAAGTCAACTAACAGTCAACTAACTTTCAACTAGTTATAGGGCGTATTTTACTAATTGTTCAAACCAGAGGGTTTGATTTGGCATTAAAATACTTTCTAGTCTTTATTTAATGGCAACATTTTCTAACTATATTTACTACGTGTACTATTTTGGCTTTATATATGTGTGTTTGATTTTATTGTATGCAAATTAGATTTTTATTTAAGAGTAATGCTAGGCTTTCTAAATTATTTTCCAAAAAACTTCCCAAACAATGTTGGCATACGAATTGTCAATATCTTGTAAATCATGAGTTTAAGTGGTGAGGGATGTGATGTTGACAACTCATATGCTAACATCATTTGAGAAATTTTTTGAGAAAGTTTTTTAGTAAGCCTAATATTACTCTTTATAATGAAGTCATATTATATTATTATGTGCCAGTTTAAATAAGCATGTTAAACTTATAGTTTTTAAAATATTCAAATATTTATTGTATATATATATTTAAGTTCAAACAAATTAAATATATAGACCTTTTCGCTATCAGGTGAACAAAAAAAAAAATATCTTTAATAACAAAATATTTCATCTTACAATGGACCAAATAGTTATAGAGAATTAAGATATTCTTTGCTTGTGGAAGAAGATAGAGTTGGTAGCACAATAATTATTTTTGGAACCGACCTAGTAGGCCACTATTCATTTTTTTTTTTTTAATGCCACATTCGGTGGTGGTGACTTGAATCTAAGATATTGGTACGGGGGCCTGAAACTCTCGGCCACGCACAGCATGTTCCCTCTTGTAGTGCTAGCGTAGACATTCCTAACTGGCGAGCCGTGCTTGGGCTTTAACATGCTAGGTCCGGCTCCAATCGACACCATTAGCCAAATGGTTGTAATTATTTGTGGGAGAATTGTAAATTACCCCTTGACTTTTGATTAAATGCCAAATCAAACCCTCTGGTTTGAACAATTAGTAAAAAACTCCATACTATTAGTGAAAAGTTGGTTGACCGTTAGTTGACTTTATATATATTAAATATTACAATTTAAATCATTTACTATAAACAGAATAAAAAAAAGAAAAGGAAAACCCTTTGGTTTCATTATGTTTAAATAAAAGTCAACTAACGGTCAACTAACTTTCACTAGTGATAGGGCGTATTTTACTAATTGTTCAAACCAGAGGGTTTGATTTGGCATTAAAATACTTTCTAGTCTTTATTTAATGGCAACATTTTCTAACTATATTTACTACGTGTACTATTTTGGCTTTATATATGTGTGTTTGATTTTATTGTATGCAAATAAGATTTTTATTTAAGAGTAATGCTAGGCTTTCTAAATTCTTTTCAAAAAAACTTCCCAAACAATGTTGGTATGCGAATTGTCAATATCTTGTAAATCATGAGTTTAAGTGGTGAGGGATGTGATGTTGACAACTCATATGCTAACATCATTTAATAAATCTTTTGAGAAAGTTTTTTAGTAAGCCTAATATTACTCTTTATAATAAAGTCATATTATATTATTATGTGCCAGTTTAAATAAGCATGTTCACTTATAGTTTGTAAAATATTCAAATATTTATTGTATATATATATATATATTTAAGTTCAAACAAATTAAATATATAGACCTTTTCGCTATTAGGTGAACAAAAAAAAATAATATTATCTTTAATAACAAAATATTTTATCTTACAGTGGACCAAATAGTTATAGAGAATTAAAATATTCTTTGCTTGTGGAAGACGATAGAGTTGGTAGCACAATAATTATTTTTGCAACCGACCTAGTAGGCCACTATTCATTTTTTTTTTTAATGCCATATTTGGTGGTGGTGACTTGAATCTAAGATATTGGTACGGGGGCCTGAAATTCTCGGCCAGGCACAACATGTTCCCTCTTGCAGTGCTAGCCTAGGCATTCCTAAATGGCAAGCCGTGCTTGGGCCTTAACATGCTAGGTCCGATTCCAATCGACACCATTAGCCAAATGGTTGTAATTATTTATGAGAGAATTGTAAATTACCCCTTGACTTTTGATTAAATACCAAATCAAACCCTCAGGTTTGAACAATCAGGAAACAACCCCATACTATTAGTGAAAAGTTGGTTGACTGTTAGTTGACTTTATATATATCAAATATTACAATTTAAATCCTTTGTTATAAACAGAATAAAAAAAAGGAAAATATAATAAATATATATATTAATAATAATAATTTAATCAATTTCATACAAAATGAATTTTTTATATTTAAAATATATTTTTTGTTTAAATTTTATAATTATTTTATTTCTTTGCTATAATATATTTTTATATTTTTAATTTTCGTTAATTTTTTTATTTTATATTTTATTCTCTAACATATTTTTTGTATATTTTTTTTTGTTCAATTATAGAAAAAACCACTAAAATAATTACATTTCATTACATTTAATTAAAGTCAACTAACGGTCAACAAACTTTCTAACTATATGTACTATGTGTAATATTTTGTCTTTATATAAGTGTGTTTGACTTTATTATATGCAAATTAGATTTTTATTTAAGTGTAATGTTAGGCTTTCTAAAGTTTTTCCTAAAAATTTTCTTAATGATGTTGGCATGTGAGTTGTCAACATCTTGTAAATCATGCGTTTATGTGGTGAGAGATGTGATTTTGACAACTCACACGCTAATTGAGAAATTTTTTGGGAAAAAATTTAGGAAGCCTAATATTACTCATTATAATGAAATCATATTATATTATCATGTGTCAGTTTAAATAAGAATGTTCAACGTATAGTTTGTAAAATATTCAAATATTAATAAATATTATCTTTATTAACAAAATATTTTGTCTTACAATGAACCAAGTTGTTATAGAGAATTAAAATATTCTTTGCTTGTGGAATGAAAGAGTTGGTAGCAAAATAAGTGTTTTTGCAACTGTGTTACCTAGTAGGCCACTATTCATTTTTTTCAAGGCCACATTCGGTGGTGGTGACTTGAATCTAAGATATTGGTAAAGGGGGCAGAAATACTCGGTCCCTTCACGGCACAAGCCCTTGAGCCGTGCTAGCCCAGGCACTGCTCGCCACCTTGGCGGGCCTTAACGGACTGAGCACGCAAGGCCCGACCCCAATCGACACCATTAGCCAAATGGTTGTATTTGTTTTGGGAGATTTGTAAATAACCCTCTGACTTTTAATTAAATGCCAAATTAAACCTTCTGGTTTGAACAATCAGAAAAAAAAATTCCCCCAATATTTATTAACAGTTAGTTGACCGTTAGTTGACTTTATCTATATCAAATATTACAATTTAAATCCTTTATTATAAATAGAATAAAAAAAAGGAAAATATAATAAAAATATACACTGATAATAATAAAATCAATTTCATAAAAAATTATTTTTATGTTTAAAATATATTTTTTGTTTAAATTTTATAATGATTTTATTTCTTTGTTATAATATATTTCTTTATATTTAATTTTCATTAAAACATTTTTTTTTTAGTCTCTAACATATTTTTAGTATATAGTTTATTTTTTTAATGTTCAATTATAGAAAAAACAACTAAAATAATTATATTTCATTAGATTTAATTAAAGTCAACTAATGGTCAACGAACTTTCAACTAATGGTAGGGGTTTTTTTTTACTGATCGTTCAAACCATAGGGTTTGATTTGGCATTTAAATACATTCTATTCTTTATTTAGTGGCAACATTTTCTAACTATATTTATTATGTGTAATATTTTGGCTTTATATAAGTGTCTTTGATTTAATTAGATGCAAATTAGATTTTTATTTAAGAGTAATGCTAGGCTTTCTAATTTTTTTTTTCCCAAATGATGTTAGTAGATGAGTTGTCAACATCTTATAAATCATGAGTTTATGTGGTGAGGGATGTGATGTTAACAACTCACATGTTAACATCATTTGAGAAATTTTTTGGGAATATTTATTGTATATGTATATTTAAGTTGAAACAAATTAAATATATAGGCCATTTCGCTATCAGGTGAACTGAAAATAAATATTATCTTTAATAAAAAAATATTTCATCTTACAATGAACCATAAAGAATTAAAATAGTATTTGCTTGTGGGAGACTATAGAGTTGGTAGCAAAATAATTGTTTTTGCAATTGTGTTACCTTGTAAGCCACTATTCATTTTTTTTTTTTTTTTTAATGCCACATTCGGTGGTGATGACTTGAATATAAGATATTGTTACGGTGGGTCAAAACTCTTGGTCCTGCATGGTATGGGCTCTCGTGCCGTGCTAGCCCAGGCACGGCGGGCCTTAACGTGTCGAGCATGCCATGCTGGCCCCAATCGACACCATTAGCCAAACGGTTGTATATATTTTTAGGAGAATTGTAAATAACCCCCTAACTTTTGATTAAACGCCAAATCAAACCCTATGGTTTGAACAATTAGAAAAAACCCCATACAATTAGTTAATAGTTTTGTTGACTGTTTGTTGACTATATATATATATATATCAAATAATACAATTTAAATCCTTTATTATAAACAGAATAAAAAAAGGAAAATATAATAAAAACATATAGTAATAATAATTAAATCAATTTCATACAAAAATAATTTTTTATATTTAAAATATATTTTTGTTTAAATTTTATAATGATTTTATTGCTTTGTTATAATATATTTTTATATATTTAATTTCCATTAAAATAATTTTATTATTTTTTATTTTTTGACATATTTTTAGTATATTTTTTTATATAAATTTTTTTTTTTGTTCAATTATAGAAAAAGCCACAAAAATAATTATATTTCACTAGATTAAATTAAAGTTAACTAATAGTCAACTAATGGTAGGAGGTTTTTTATTGATTATTCAAACCAAAGGGTTTGATTTTGAATATAATACTTTCTAGTCTTTATATAATGGCAATATTTTCTAACTATATTTATTATGTGTAATGTTTTTGGCTTTGTATATGTGTGTTTGATTTTATTATATGCAAATTAGACTTTTATTTAAGAGTAATGCTTGACTTTCTAAATTTTTTCCCAAAAAACTTCCCAAATGATATTAGCATATGGGTTGTTAACATCTTGTAAATTATGAGTTTATGTGGTAAAAGATGTGATGTTGAAAACTCATATGCTAATATTATTCAAAAAAATATACTAAAAATATGTTAAAAAATAAAAAAAAATTAAAAATAAATATTTTAATGGAAAATAAATATATAAAAAAATATATATTATAACAAAGCAGTAAAATCATTATAAAATTTAAACAAAAAATATCATTTTAAATAAAAAATTATTTTTGTATGAAATTGATTTTATTATTATAAGTATATATTTTTATTATATTTTCCTTTTTTTAATTCTGTTTATAATAAAAGATTTAAATTGTAATATTTAATATATATAAAGTCAACTAACGGACAACTAAACTGTTGAATAATAGTATGAGGTTTTTTGTTGATTGTTCAAATCAGAGGGTTTGATTTGACATTTAATCAAAGGTCAAAGGATTATTTATAATTCTCCCATAAATAAATACAACCATTTGGCTAATGCTGTTAATTGGGGCCAGACCTATTGTGACTGGCCCGTTAAGGCCCGCCAAGGAGGTGGGCCGTGCCTTGGCTAGCACAGCACAAGGGCCTATACCATGCGAGACCGAGAGTTTCAACCCTCGAACCAATATCTTAGATTCAAGTAATCACCACCAAACGTGGTATTAAAAAAAATAAATGAATAGTGGCGTACTAGGTAACACAGTTGAAAAAACAATTATTTTGCTACCAAATCTATTGTCTTGCACACCAAAAAATATTTTAATGGTCTATAACTATTTGGTTCATTATAAGACAAAATATTTTGTTATAAAAGATAATATATATTTGTTTTGTTCACCTGATAGCGAAATGGTCTATATATTTAATTTGTTTGCACTTAAATATACATATACAATAATGATTTGAATATTTTACAAACTATATGTTGAACATGCTTATTTAAATTGACATATTATAATATTATTTGACTTCATTATTTGGCTTCAAATGATGTTAGCATGTGATTTGATAAGATTTTTGGAAAAAATTTAGGAAGCCTAACATTACTCTTTATAATGAAGTCAAATAATATTATCATATGTCAATTTAAATAAGCATGTTCAACATATAGTTTGTAAAATATTCAAATCATTATTGTATATGTATATTTAAGTGCAAACAAATTAAATATATAGACCATTTCGCTATCAAGTGAACAAAACAAATATATATTATCTTTTATAAAAAAATATTTTGTCTTATAATGAACCAAATAGTTATAGACCATTAAAATATTTTTTGGTGTGGAAGACAATAGATTTGGTAGCAAAATAATTGTTTGTTCAACTGTGTTACCTAGGAGGCCACTATTGATTTGTTTTTTTTAAATACCACATTCGGTGGTGGTTACTTGAATCTAAGATATTGGTTCGGGGGTCAAAACTCTCGATCGGGCATATGCCATGCTATCCTAGGCACGGTCTGCCTCCTTGGCAGCCCTTAATGGGCCAGGCATGCTAGGTCCGGCCCCAATTAACATCGTTAGCCAAATGGTTGTATTTATTTGTGGGAGAATTGTAAATAACCCCTTGACTTTTAATTAAATGCCAAATCAAACCCTCTGATTTGAACAATCAGCAAAAAACCCCATACTATTAGTTAACAGTGTAGTCCGTTAGTTGACTTTATATATATCAAATATTACAATTTAAATCCTTTATTATAAACAGAATAAAAAAAGGAAAATATAATAAAAATATATACTTATAATAATAGAATCAATTTCATACAAAAATGATTTTTTATTTAAAATATATGTTTTGTTTAAATTTTATAATGATTTTATTGCTTTGTTATCATATTGTTTTATATATATTTATTTTCCATTAACATATTTTTTTTAAACATACTTTTAATATTTTTTTATAGTATTTTTTTTTGTTCAATTATAGAAAAAACCACTAAAATAATTATATTATATTAGATTTAATTAAAGTCAATTAACGGTCTACTAAGTGTCAACTAATGGTAGGTTTTTTTTTTTGTTGATTGTTCAAACCAGGGGGTTTGATTTGGAATTTAACACTTTATAGTCTTTATTTAATGGCAACATTTTCTACCAATATTTATTATGTGTTAATAGACCATTTCGCTATAAGGTGAACAAAAAAAAATATATCTATAATAACAAAATATTTCGTCTTACAATGAATCAAATAGTTATACACCATTAAAATATTCTTTTGTTTAGAAGACGATTGAGTTGGTAGCAAAATAATTGTTTTTGCATCTATGTTACCTAGTAGGCCACTATTCCATTTTTTTTTTTTAATATATATATTTTTTTATAATACCACAACCAGTGGTGTTGACTTGAATCTAAGAAATTGGTACATGGGGCCAAAACTCTCGACCCCACATGAAACGGGCCCTTGAGCCGTGTTAGCCTAGGCACAACCCGCCTCCTTGGCGGGCCTTAACGGGCCGAGCATGACAGACTCGGCCCCAATTGACACCATTAGCCAAATGGTTGTATTTATTTATGGGAGAATTGTAAATAACCTCTTGACTTTTAATTAATGTCAAATCAAACCTTCTGTTTGAACAATCATCAAAAAACCTCATACTATTATTTAATAGTTTAGTTGACCTTTAGTTAAATTTATATATATATATATATCAAATAATACAATTTAAATCCTTTATTATAAACAAAATAAAAAAAGGAAAGTATATTAAAAATATATACTAATAATAATAAATCAATTTCATACAAAAAATAATTTTTTTATATTAAAATATATTTTTTGTTTAAATTTTATAATAATTTTAATGCTTTCTTATAATACATTTTTGTATATTTAATTTCATTAAAATATTTTTTTTTATTTTTTATTTTCTAACATAATTTTATTATATTGTTTATATTATTACTTTTTTGTACAATTGGAGAAAAAACCACTAAAATAATTATATTTTATTAGATTTAATTAAAGTCAACTAATGGTCAACTAACTTTCAACTAATGGTAGTGGTTTATTTACTGATTATTCAAACCAGAGGGTTTGATTTGACATTTAAATACTTTATAGTCCTTATTTAATGGCAACATTTTCTAACAATATTTAGTCTGTGTAATATTTTGGCTTTATATATTTGTGTTTGATTTTATTATATGCAAATTAGATTTTTATTTAAGAGTAATGATAGGCTTTCTAATTTTTTTTTTCCAAAAACTTCTCAAATGATGTAGGCATATGAGTTGTCAACATCTTGTAAATCATGGGTTTATGTGGTAAGGGATGTGAAGTTGCAACTCACATGCTAACATCATTTGAGAAATTTTTTTGGGAAGAACTTTAGGAAGTCTAATACTACTCTTTATAATGAAGTCATATTATATTATCATGTGTCAGTTCAAATAAGCGTGCTCAACTTATAGTTTGTAAAATATTCAAATATTTGTTGTATATGTATATTTAAGTTCAAACAAATTAAATTTATAGACCATTTCACTATTAGGTGAACCAAAAATAAATATTATCCTTAATAACAAAATATTTCGTCTTACAGTGAACCAAATAGTTATAGAGAATTAAAATATTCTTTGCATGTAGCAAAATAATTGTTGTTGCAAATGTGTTACCTAGTAGGCCACTATTCATTTTTTTAATGCCACATTCGGTGGTGGTGACTTGGATATAAAATATTGGTAACGGGGGCTGAAACTCTAGGCCCTGCACGGCACGGGCCCTCGTGCTGTACTAGCCCAGGCACGACCTACCTTTTTGGCAGGCCATAATGAGCCAGGCACGCCAGGCTTGACCCCAGTTGACACTGTTAGCCAAATGGTTGTATTTATTTATGGGAGAATTGTAAATAACTTCCTGACTTTTGATTAAATGCCAAATCAAACCTTTTCGTTTGAACAATCAGCAAAAAAAACTACTATTAGTAAAACGTTAGTTGACCGTTAGCTGACTTTATATATATCAAATATTACAATTTAAGTCATTTATTACAAATAGAATAAAAAAAGGAAAATATAATAAAAATATATACTAATAATAATAAAATCAATTTCGGACAATTTTTTTTTATTTGAAATATATTATTTGTTTAAATTTTATAATGATTTTATTGATTTGTTATAATATATTTTTATAAATTTAATTTTCATTAAAATAATTATTTTTTATTTTCTAACATATTTTTAGTATATTATATATATATATATATATTTGTTCAATTATAGAAAACATCACTAAACTACTTATATTTCATTAGATTTAATTAAAGTCAACTAATGGTATGAGGTTTTTGTTTACTTATTGTTCAAACTAGAGGATTTGATTTGGTATTTAGTACTTTCTAGTCTTTATTTAATGGCAACATTTTTTAACTGTATTTATTATGTGTAATATTTTGGCTTTATTATGTGTGTTTGATTTTATTATATGCAAATTAGATTTTTATTTAAGAGTAATGCTAGGCTTTCTAAATTTTTTCCCCAAAAACTTCCCAAATTATGTTAGCATATTAGTTGTCAACATCTTCTAAATCATGAGTTTATGTGGTGAGGGATGTGATGTTGACAACTCACATGCTAATATTATTTGAGAAGTTTTTTGTGAAGACATTTGGGAAGCCTAATATTACTCTTTATAATGAAGTCATATTTATATTATCATGTGTCAATTTAAATAAGCATGTTCAATGTATAGTTTGTAAAATATTAAAATCTTTATTGTATATGTATATTTAAGTTCAAACAAATTAAATATATAAACCATTTCGCTATCAGGTGAACCAAAAATAAATATTATCCTTAATAACAAAATATTTCGTCTTACAGTGAACCAAATAGTTATAGAGAATTAAAATATTCTTTGCTTGTAGCAAAATAATTGTTGTTGCAAATGTGTTACCTAGTAGGCCACTATTCATTTTTTTAATTCCACATTCGGTGGTGGTGACTTTAATATAAGATATTGGTAACGGGGGTTGAAACTCTAGGCCCCACACGGCACGGGTCCTCGTGCTGTACTAGCCTAGGCACGACCTACCTTTTTGGCGGGCCTTAATGAGCCGGGCACGCCAGGCCTGACCCCAGTTGACACTGTTAGCCAAATGGTTGTATTTATTTATGGGAGAATTGTAAATAACTTCCTGACTTTTGATTAAATGCCAAATCAAACCCTTTCGTTTGAATAATCAGCAAAAAAAACTACTATTAGTAAAAAGTTAGTTGACCGTTAGTTGACTTTATATATATTAAATATTACAATTTAAGTCCTTTATTACAAATAGAATGAAAAAAGGAAAATATAATAAAAATATATACTAATAATAATAAAATCAATTTCGGACAATTTTTTTATATATATATTTGAAATATATTATTTGTTTAAATTTTATAATGATTTTATTGATTTGTTATAATATATTTTTATAAATTTAATTTTCATTAAAATAATTTTTATTTTATTTTCTAACATATTTTTAGTATATTATATATATATATATTTGTTCAATTATAGAAAACATCACTAAACTATTTATATTTCATTAGATTTAATTAAAGTCAACTAATGGTAGGAGGTTTTTTTACTTATTGTTCAAACTAGAGGTTTTGATTTGGTATTTAGTACTTTCTAGTCTTTATTTAATGGCAACATTTTTTAACTGTATTTATTATGTGTAATATTTTGGCTTTATTATGTGTGTTTGATTTTATTATATGCAAATTAGATTTTTATTTAAGAGTAATGCTAGGCTTTCTAAATTTTTTCCCTAAAAACTTTCCAAATTATGTTAGCATATTAGTTGTCAACATCTTCTAAATCATGAGTTTATGTGGTGAGGGATGTGATATTGACAACTCACATGCTAACATTATTTGAGAAGTTTTTTGTGAAGACATTTGGGAAGCCTAATATTACTCTTTATAATGAAGTCATATTTATATTATCATGTGTCAATTTAAATAAGCATGTTCAACTTATAGTTTGTAAAATATTAAAATCTTTATTGTATATGTATATTTAAGTTCAAACAAATTAAATATATAGACCATTTCGCTATTAGGTGAACCAAAAATAAATATTATCCTTAATAACAAAATATTTCATCTTACAGTGAACCAAATAGTTATAGAGAATTAAAATATTCTTTGCTTGTAGCAAAATAATTGTTGTTGCAAATGTGTTACCTAGTAGGCCACTATTCATTTTTTTAATGCCACATTCGGTGGTGGTGACTTGAATATAAGATATTGGTAACGGGGGCTGAAACTCTAGGCCCCGCACGGCACGGGCCTTCGTGCTGTACTAGCCCAGGCACAACCTGCCTTTTTGGCGGGCCTTAATGAGCCGGGCACGCCAGGCTTGACCCCAGTTGACACTGTTAGCCAAATGGTTGTATTTATTTATGGGAGAATTGTAAATAACTTTCTGACTTTTGATTAAATGCCAAATCAAACCCTTTCGTTTGAACAATCAACAAAAAAAAACTACTATTAGTAAAAAGTTAGTTGACCGTTAGCTGACTTTATATATTTCAAATATTACAATTTAAGTCCTTTATTACAAATAGAATGAAAAAAGGAAAATATAATAAAAATATATACTAATAATAATAAAATCAATTTCGGACAATTTTTTTTTATTTGAAATATATTATTTGTTTAAATTTTATAATGATTTTATTGATTTGTTATAATATATTTTTATAAATTTAATTTTCATTAAAATATTTTTTTTATTTTCTAACATATTTTTAGTATATTATATATATATATATATATTTGTTCAATTATAGAAAACATCACTAAACTACTTATATTTCATTAGATTTAATTAAAGTCAACTAATGGTATGAGGTTTTTGTTTACTTATTGTTCAAACTAGAGGATTTGATTTGGTATTTAGTACTTTCTAGTCTTTATTTAATGGCAACATTTTCTAACTGTATTTATTATGTGTAATATTTTGGCTTTATATATGTGTGTTTGATTTTATTATATGCAAATTAGATTTTTATTTAAGAGTAATGCTAGGCTTTCTAAATTTTTTCCCCAAAAACTTCCCAAATTATGTTAGTATATTAGTTGTCAACATATTCTAAATCATAAGTTTATGTGGTGAGGGATGTGATATTGACAACTCACATGCTAACATTATTTGAGAAGTTTTTTGTGAAAACATTTGGGAAGCCTAATATTACTCTTTATAATGAAGTCATATTTATATTATCATGTGTCAATTTAAATAAGCATGTTCAACATATAGTTTGTAAAATATTAAAATCTTTATTGTATATGTATATTTAAGTTCAAACAAATTAAATATTTAGACCATTTGGCTATCAGGTGAACCAAAAATAAATATTATCCTTAATAACAAAATATTTCGTCTTATAGTGAACCAAATAGTTCTAGAGAATTAAAATATTCTTTGCTTGTGGAAGATGATAGAGTTGGTAGCAAAATAATTGTCGTTGCAAATGTGTTACCTAGTAGGCTACTCTTCATTTTTTTTAATGCCAAATTCGGTGGTGGTGACTTCAATCTAAGATATTGGTACGGGGGCCAAAACTCTAGGCTCCACACGGAATGAGCTCTCGTGCCATGCTAGCTTAGACATGACCCGTATCCTTGGCGGGCTTTAACAGGCCGGGAGTGCTAGACCCGGCCTCAATTGACAACATTATCCAAATGGTTGTATTTATTTATGGGTGAATTGTAAATAATCCTTTGACTTTTGATTAAATGCCAAATCAAACCATCTGGTTTCAACAATTAGGAAAAAACCCCTACTATTAGTTAACAGTTAGTTGACTTTATATATATTAAATATTACAATTTAAAACCTTTATTATAAACATAATATGTAAAAAAAAAAAAGAAAAAAAAAGAGAAGAAAATATAACAAAAATAATATATACTAATAATAATAAAATCAATTTCATACAAAAATAATTTTTTATATTTAAAATATATTTTTTGTTTAAATTTTATAATTATTTTCTTGCTTTGTTATGATATATTTTGATATATTTAATTATCATTAAAATAATTTCTTTATTTTTTATTTTCTAACATATTTTTATTATATTATATTATATATATATTTGTTCAATTATAGAAAAAACCACTAAAATAATTATATTTCATTAAATTTAATTAAAGTCAACTAATGGTCAACTAACATTCAACTAATGGTAGGAGTTTTTATTTTTTATTTTTTATTTATTTTTTATTTATTTATTATTTATTTTTTTACTGATTTTTTAAATTAGAGGGTTTGGTTGGAGGGTTTGGTTGGACATGTAATACTTTCTAATCTTTATTTAATGGCAACATTTTCATACTATATTTATTATGTGTAATATTTTGGCTTTATATGTGTGTGTTTGATTTTATTAAATGCAGATTATATTTTTATTTAATAGTAATGCTAGGCTTTTTAAACTCATCCTCCATCTTATTGCGAAGTGATGTTTTAATAAGCTCCATGGCTGAAAATGCTCACTTTGTTGTTGCAGTAGAAACAGGAAGAGTCGACAAAAGATGAATTAAACAATCAATCAAGTGGAAATGTTCTAACCTTTTAGCTTCAAATAACCTACGACACAATTCAGAAAGTGAGAAAGATATTTCGAAACTCTGAATCATTAGGTACATCAAGCTCATAATACTCCAACTGTCTTCTTAAAGTGCCAATCTCTGATCCACTGAAATCTTGAGGATAAAATTTCTCAGCACGATTGCAAATATTATCAATATGAAATGATTTGAATGAGTCAAATCCAAAGATGAACTAAGAATAAGAAGCTCCATTGTTTGCTCTAGAAATCTGTTATCTAACTTCACCATTTTAAAATCTATCACAACATTAAAAATATCAAAGTGGTAATAATGCTCAACCGTTATGCAATCATGTTGTTAGCAAGAGCGTCTTGTTCCTCCTTTATATTGTGCACTCAAATCTGGAATATCAATATAATGTTTATGACAAAATGATGTCACACTTTGAATAAAAGTGTCCCAACCATCTTTGCGAAACTTCTACAGAAGTGATTTTGTTGTTGAGACAAACCTTATGGCATTTAAAATATCTTGATTTTTGACTTGTAAGGCTTGAGAAAGCATATCGGTGTACCCCATAACTTTGTTCAACATAAGCAAAATAAACACAAATTCAAAGGATTTCATACCCTTATAAGCTCCTTTTGTTTCTCCCCGTATGTTGTTGTTAAGTCCATTCTCAACCATGTTTTCAAGAACACAAGAAGTTGCATCAAACATTTCAATCAACCTTGCAACATAATTAAAATGAGAACTCCAACGAGTAGCTCCAGCTCATTGCAAAACATGAATTTGATTAGCTCATTTGCCAATCTTAAGTTCTCTAGAAGCAATCATTTCCGCAACTTCAAACTCTCTAGTAGATTTTAACTCCAAACGACGTTTGGGAGAACCACTAACAGGATTGACAATACAACTTAACTTTGAAAAAAATAACCACACATCATGAACGTCTTTAGATGCTGCAACCAATGCAAGTTGTAATCGATGAGCAAAGCAGTGAATATAATATGCATAAGAACAATCTTTCATAAACAAAGCTTGTAACACTTTCTATACACCTCTCATATTACTCGCGCCATCATAGCCTTGACCTCATGTATTTTCAACTTCAAGATTATATGTAATCAAAACCTTGGAAATTGCATTTTTAAGAGTTGGAGCACTAGTTTTATCAACACCCACCACTTGAAAAAATTGCTCTCTTATAAACCTATCACGATCAACAAAACGAAGAATAATAGCCATTTGTTCTTTATTGGATTCATCAAGTGCCTTATCAATAAGAATTGAAAACTTTGCATCTCCAACTTCTTCACGAATCTTTTTATGCACTTGATTTGCAAAAATTGTTAATAACTCCTTTTGGATTGTTGGTGATATATACTTATGTAAGTTCCTCAAGTTTGATTGGCTTATTTTGGTGACAAACCACAATTTGGGTTTGATATAAGGGTAGCCTTAGGCGTATAATTGTTGGTGCTTTGCATAACAAAGGCCCTCTCAAGACCTCAAGAGAAGAAGCACACCAAAGGTAAAATTACTTGTGTTTACTTGCAATGAAGAGACTTAGTTGCACACACACACACATACACACAAAATTCATGCATATCTATACATCTTTCGTAAGATCCTAGATCTTTGTTGGCTTGATTCCATTGCAAAACTCTCTTTATTTGTAATGGTTAGTTGCTTATGTGGTTCTTGGTGAAAAGAAGCTTCAAAGAAGAAAATCAACTTCTCATACAAATATCGTCTTCAAGAGGAAAAACGTGTACTTGGATGCTAAGGTATAAATATACTTTTTCTTCTTGCAAAGCGTAAACGCACACACACACAATTCATACATGTGTGTCCCTGGATCATAGTTCAAACATTTGATATAACACATTCACAAACATTTAAGTATGCACATGCATTTATCTCAATGTTGACAAACTTGTAGAATTGCATGTTTTCTCACTATCGCTTGGATATAGCATGCTTGTGTGACATAGTATTTATTTATTTGTGTTTCTTGAATTTTGGACTTGAACATAATCTCATATGATTCCTTATTGAGTCCTAGTTATTTCGGTTACTCATTCACTAGGTTTTGAGTCCAAACGACGTAGCTACACTACTTTTCGTTCTCATTCGTTGAGTTGTGTTCGTTGTCATATTTTGAGATGAATTCTCAACCTTTTGTCAAACTTTTGTAGTCATCATTGTGCATGAGAGAGTCATGGTTTGTAATCCAAAAACGGATTCGAATTCGGAGTTTGAATGCCCGAATACGGCTGAAGAACGCGAGATGAGCGCGAGGGAGCTTGCTCTGCCAAAGGCCAAGCAAGGAAGACCATGTGTGGGCCAGGTGTGCCACACGTTCAGAGTTCCTCTTTGCCCATGTGTGCCACACACACCCCACACATATATGGTGATGTGGCTTTTTTTGATTGGTCACCGAATCCCTCTCTTCTTCATCTCTTTTCCCTCCATTTATATTCGAAAATTCTGTAGAATTCTTCACAACTTTTGATTTCTTATTTTGATCATATCTCTCTCATTTCAACTCCGAATCAAGTGATTCAAAAGCCAAAAATGTTGGTCTTGAAGAGAGGAATAAAAACCAAGCATTTTTAGAGTCATCTGATTTTCATGATTTTTCGTAGCATGCAGATTTCAGTTCGAGTCTCAACTTTTGTATGTGAAACATTTTTTTTTCTCACTTTCTCTTTGATCATCTCTTTTAATCTTTCTAATTGATAGATGAAATATGTTAAGAATGATGTTAGTTCATACTCTAGGGTTGTTTGATCAATTGTTAATTGAGTTGTAGCTTTGTGATTTCTCTTGAACATATTTTAGCTAAACTTGATTGAACTTGAAATTGATTCTAAAAATGATATATATGATGTGCCTCATGATATTTTCTAGGTTTAATTTCATGATCTAAGAATTAATAATTTTGTGTGATATATTGAATATTCTTGACTTGTTCTTATTGTTTCACATGCTTTGATTTCTAGGTACATTTGTGATTGTTTGTTAATAGCATATCCTAGAATATCTCTAAGCATGTTCATAAAGCTTGATTGATCATCTTGCTTTATTTGATTGTGATTTGCCTCATTTGCATCACTTAGATCATTTCCTTGTAATAGGTTAAAGTCTCTTGCAAAGTGAGTGAAGCTTTCTGTTGAGCAAGAAGACTTGGCTAGGAATGAGTTCCAGATGGCTAAGCGAAAGTCTTAGCAAAGAGTTTGGTACTCCGGATTTTTGAACTAGGGGAGCTTAACTAGGATCCTTGTGATCTAGATTGCTAAGCAAAGAAATCTTCTTAGAGGCTTGAGTGCCTTGGATAGGGAGTTGCTTTCTAGAGGTGTAGGACACACCTTGGATTGGAAGTAGGCTTAGTGAATCACTAGCCCGAGGGTAGATTATGAGATAATAACTTGAGGTGGATATCATAGTGTTGATAGCCTTGAGTGTGTAAGGCCCTTTCATATAGTGGATTTGCTTTGCCGGTGGTTGTGGTATCAACCCGTGGATGTTTCCTCTTTGAGGTTTTACCATGTAAAAACATTATGTCTCATTTTCGCTTTAAGTTTCTTTATCTTCCATATGTTCACATGTATTGATTCATTTGTATATTGATGTTCACATGTATTGGCATTAGGATGCATTCACTTCATCTCACACTTGCACATTGAAATTCCCTTTAAAGTGATAGTGTTTTATACTAGAGGGGGGGTGAATAGGTATAGTCCCAAATTCTTCCAATATTCAAAAATGCGGAATATAAGAATGAAATGAATACTTGAAATGATATAACAATTGTATAATATGAATCAATTCATGTAAGCATCAATATACAATAGAATCAATACAAGTGAACATATGGAAGATAAGGAAATGTAAAGCGAAAAATGAGACACAATATTTTTACGTGGTAAAACCTCAAAGAGGAAACATCCACGGGTTGAATCCACAACCACCGGCAAAGCAAATCCACTATACGAAAAGGCCTTACACACTCAAAGCTATCAACACTATGATATCCACTTCAAGCTATCAAAACCTAATCAACCCTCGGGCTAGTGATTCACAAAGCCTACTCTCTATCCAAGATGTGTCCTACACCTCTAGAGAGCAACTTCCTATCCAAGACTAAAAAGCCTCTAGGAAGATTTCCTTGCTTAGCAATCTAGATCACTAGGATCCTAGTTAAGCTACCCTAGCTCAACCATCCGGAGTACGCAACTCCTTGCTAAGACTTTTGCTTAGTTATCTGGATCCTCTTGATCCTAACTAAGACTTCTTGCTTGGCTATCCGGAATCCTTTCCTAGCCAAGTCTTCTTGCTCAAGACAAAGCTTCACTCACTTTGCAAGAGACTTCAACCTTTCACAAGGCAATGATCTAAGTGAAGTGCACACAAGCAATATGATGCAATCACAAACAAATAGAGCAAGTTGATCAAACACACTCCATGAACATGCAATTAGAGAATCTAGAATAAAGCTATCACAACTCAATCACAAAATGTATCTAGAAATCTAAGCATGTGAATTAACATCATTCATATTACTTTTCATCAATCAAATAAGAAACTTAAAGAGATGATCAATAATGAAAGTAATAAGAAGATGAATCACTTACAAACAAATAAAGCTAGATAATCAATCAAGCTCTATGAACATGCTTACATACATTCTAGGATATGCTTTCAACAATCAATCACAAAAATACCTAGAAATCAAAGCATGTATATCAATAAGAACAAGGTATGAATATTCAATATATCACACTAAAAACCTAGTTCTTAGATCATGAAATTAAACCTATAAAATGTCATAAAGCACATCACATATATCATTTCTAGAATCAATTTCAAGATTAATCAAGTTTAGCAAATATATGTTCAAGTAAAATCACAAAGCTAAAAATCAATTACCAAATGATCAATTACCCCTAGAATATGTTCTAACATCATTCTAAACACAAATCATCTATCAAATAGAAAGATTAAAGTGCAGATCAAAAGATGAAGTGAGAAGAAGAAGTTTAACATACAACAATGAACCTCGGACTGAAGAACAGCATGCTGTGACCAATCACGAATTCAAATGACTCTGAAAATGCTTGGGGTTTGTAGCTCTCTTCAAGACCAACAATTTTGGTTTTTGAATCACTCAATTTCGAGTTCGTATGAGAGAGTTATGATCAAAATAAGAAATCAAAAATCAAGAACAATTCTGCAGATTTTCCGATTTGGTGTTGTTCAAGTTATGAAAAAATGGAGGGAAGAGAGATCATTTGAAGAGGGAAGATGAGGGGCAAACTTGTCCAAATTTTGGGGGGACTTTGGCCAGTCCACGTGTGGCCAGCGTGTGCCACACATGGCCAGAGAGGAGCTCTGGCCGTGTGGCACACGTGGTCCACACGTGGCCACCCCTTGCTTGGCTTTTGGCCAAGTGATCTCCTCGCGCACCTCTCACGTTCTTCAGCCGTATTCGGGCATCCGAACTCCGAATTCGAATACGTTTTCGGATTACGAACCGTGACTCCCTCATGCATGACAAAGACTATGAAACTTTGAAAAATGGTTGAGAATTCATCTCGGAAAACGACGACGAACACAACTCAACGAATGTGAACGAAAAGTAGCGTAGCTACATCGTTTGGACTCGAAACTTAACGTATGAGTAACCAAAATGACCGGGACTCAATAAGGAATCAAATAAGATCATGTTCAAGTCCAAAACACAAGAAACACAAACAAATAAACACTATGCAACACAAGCATGCCATATCTAAGCGATAGTGAGAAAACATGCAATTTTACAAGATTGTCAACAATGAGATAAATGCATGTGCATGCTAAATGTGTGTGAAAGTGTTATACCAAATGTTTGAACTACGATGCAGGGAAACACATGTATGAATTGTGTGTGTGTGCGCCTATGCCTTGCAAGAGGAAGAAGAATCTTGATACCTTAGCATCCAAGTATGCAATGTTCCCCTTGAAGACAAGATTTGCACGAGATGTTGCTTCTTCATCTTTGAAGCTCCTTTCTTCCAAGAAACATCTAAGCAACAACTAATACAAATATAAAGAGTTTTGCAATGGAATCAAGCCAATACAAATAAAGGATCTTACACACATTGTGCACTAAGTGGGAAAACAGGGCATTGTTGCCCTTTGATGATGTCTCCTTGAGCACATGGCGACAGAAGGCATGAGGCGACATTGTCACTGTGGCGACCAAGTAGCGACAGAGAGATTTATTCCTGAAAAATCAATCAGGTATGGTGTCGCCTTGAGAACAAATGGCGATAAAGAAGAAAATATGGTGTCGCTCTGAGAACAAATGGTGACAGAGAATAAAATATGGTGTCTTCTTGAAAACAAATGGCGACAGAAAAGAATTGTGGTGTCACTTATCAAAACGCTACAGTTTCATTTTAGCACCCTATATATATGCCTCTTTGCCATTAGGTCGTGGTAGAGAGTCAAAAATCATAGTTTTCACTTAGGATATTTTTCAAGTGAGAAAAATTCACAAAGAACTCTCCTTTAATCACTCAAAGTAATTTCCTTGTGCGTCAAAGTTCATCTTGCATCATCTATGACCATATAGGATGCATCCATGTATGGATTTTATACAACACATCTTTCTTGGTAAGGTTTTCACTAATTTCATCTAATCTTAGTGTTTTTCTTAACAAGTCATCTCTTTTATTACTTGTATGTTCTTAGATCATATTCTATTATACAAGATAGAGATTGTTGTGTTGCCTTGATTGAGTGATGTATTGTGTTGTTTAATCTAAGTTAGCTAAGCTTTATGTCATGTCATATAGCATTTGATATCTAGGATTGATTTAATTGACATCTTATAATCCTAAATAAGCATTTAGTGTAACCTAGCATTACTTGCATATTTGGATATCTTTGCATATTCACATAGGTTGTATAATCTCTTCATTGAGAAGTAAGTCTTATGGCTAAGGTTGCTTAGGCAGCAAGCAAATTGGACTAGGTTCACTTTTAAAGGCCTGTGGGTAGTAGTGGTGGGTTATAGACCGTGAGAGGTTGAGCTCAACCTAGGTTGTAAACACCATTACAATTAGTGGATTTGAGGTTCGTGTGTGGCACATATAACAACCAGTGGTTTTTCCCCGTTGAGGGTTTCCACGTAAAAATCAAGCATCTTTTAATTTCCGCACTATTATGCTTGATTTATTGAATTGAATAGTTTGGGGGTTATTTTCGTATAACTAATCGCAAAAATTTGGTAATAATCGAATTAAAAATATTTTCACCCCCCTCTAGATAATATTAGAACACACCATTATTTGTTTCAACTTGGCATTATTCAGAGCATTATCCAAACATATTTTGGCAATTCCTTTATTCAAAGTTGTGCACAATTTAATCATTTCAAGAAAATTGCTATGGTTGGATGAACTTTGAAACAAATAATAGTGTGTTCTGATATTATCTAAAGGGGGAAAGAAAGGGGGGGTGGGGGGTGTGATTAGATTTTAATAATTTATTACCAAATTTTTGCGTTTAGTCAATTTTATGAAAATACCCCAATCTAGTCAATTCAATAAATCAAGCATAATAGTGCAGAAATTAAAAGACGTTTGATCTTTACATGGAAATCCTTAACAGGAAAAAAAATGGGTTGTTATGTGCACCATACACGAACCTCGAATCCACTAATTGTAATAGTGTTTACATCTTAGGTTGACCTTAACAGCCTATAACCCACCACCACCACTACATGCAAGCCTTTAAAAGTGAACCTAGTCTAATTTGCTTGCGGCCTAAGCAACCTTAGCCACAAGTCTTACTTCTCAATGAAGAGATTAAACAACTTATGTGAATATGTAAAGATATCCAAATATGCAAGTAATGCTAGATTATACTAAATGTTTATCTAGGATTTAAAAGATGTCAATTAAATCAATCCTAAATATCAAGTGCTATATGACATAGCATACAACATAGCTAACTTAAATTAAACAATCCTAGGTATAACTATCACATGCAATACATCACTCAATCAAGGCAACACATAAATCTCTATCTTGTATTTAGAATATGTTCTAAGATCATACAAGTAATAAAAGAGAAGACTTGATAAGAAAAACACTAAGATCAGATGAAATTAGTGAAAGCCTTACCAAGTAAGATGTGTTGTAGAAAACCCATGTATGAATGCATCCTATATGGTCATAGATGATGCAAGATGAACTTTGATGCACAAGGGAAATACTTTGAGTGATTAAAAGAGAGTTCTTTATGAATTTTTCTCACTTGAAAAATATCCTAAGTGAAAAATCTGATTTTGGACTCTTGAACACAACCTAAAGATGAAGAGGCATATATATAGGGTGTCAAAATGAAGTGACGTTATTTTGGAAAAGTGCCCAGAAAAAAGCAATTATGTGCCCTAATTCTGCGCCTCTTACCAGCCGAATCAAGGGCACCGAACTACCAACAGTAGTGTTGACTAGGATTCGGCGGCCTCATTCTATGCCCTACCCACCGAACAAGGGCACCGAATTACAATCCGACCCATTGGTCTAATTTCGGCAGTCATGTTATGCGGCCCCTAATCGTCGAACCAAGGGCGTCGAAAAGACACTAGATCAACTGGTCTCAATTCGGCGGCCTAATTATGCGACATTGACCGCCGAAAACATGGCTTTGCATCCAAATTCCTAAACATGTCAAGGAAATTTACAAGCAAGATGCAATCAATTAAACACGCATGAAGAGATATTAATGAACCTGAATGCACACATATAAAACACACAACATACAAGAATTAGAGAAAAACATGAGTTGTGAGTGTGTGCAACTAGATCTCTTCAAAGGAAGTAAGCACAAAAATTTTACCTTTGGTGCTTCTTCTCTTAAGGTCTTGAGATGACCTTTGTTGTGCAAAGCACCAACAATCAAATGCCTAAGCTACCCTTACATTAAATGCCACATGTGGTTTGTCACCGAAATAAGCCAATCAAACTTAAGGAACTTACAAACTTTCAGATTCATCATGCCCTCTAAAAGCACATGCTTGCCTTGCAAGCCATTTAAGAGCAATTATGAGGTATTGAGTCATAATTGATTTTGTAAAATTTCTTCGGAAGATTTTTGATTCAACATATTATTAATGTGTCGAGATGGATCCTTAAAGTTATTTAACCTCTATGCAGCAAGACTATGTTGAGAATAAGCATGCTCTTCATGGTTTGCAAAAGCACATTTATTTCCATCATGAACTCTTTTCCAACTATTGAATCCCTGATGGGTAAATGCAGGATTCTTTGATGGAATACTATCAAAAAGAAAGCATGGAATACAATATTCTCTATCTTTTTCAACAGAATACTCGAGCCAAGAAAATTGGGAAAACCAAGAATAATTAGACCGCCGATTTTGTTTCCCAGTTAGTGTAGGTTTATATTCTTTTAATTTAGGCTGACATGGTCCCATGATAATATATGTTTTAAGAACATCATCACAACAGTTAACAAGATATGCCGTTATTGGAAGACATAACCCCGGATCACGTTCGAGAGCACTTGTATCGACATGTTTAACCTCAACTCTAGTAGGCTTAGAAACACATGTTGGTTCTTAATAATTGGAATATCAACATTTGATGGAGAAGCTATTTTACTTGATGATTTATTCTTATTTGATTTTGGGAAGAAATCCAAAATATTTTTCCTTTGCTTTAATTTTTGATTATTTGACATAATAACCTACAATAGTAAGAAACTAAGAATTCAATAAGAAGCAGAGTAAATAACCTATATATAGGGCAAAGTCACAATCTCAATCAAAAATCATCCAAATAACTTGAAATATGTAAATATATTTTCTAGAACAATTTAATTCTACATCTCTATTCTCTAAATGACTACATCAGTAAATCTCATCATCTCAAACCCAAAATTGAAGTATATTTAAAATAATAATAAAGATCCACATACCTGACTGGAGATGAGACCGAGTTGTTACAACTTGTAGCCTAGTATTGTAGATTAAAAATTAAATTTAGAGAATTGAATCCAGAGGCAGCTGTTATGTGGATCGGAAGCAAAACAATTACACACAAAAGTTAAAGAGAATTTTCACCTATGATTATCTTCATCAGTATATGATCAATCACTATTATGATCAACATGTATAGAAAAGCTTCAAAATTTTTTATTAAAGACTTGTTGGCCCATTTAATAAATCCCAAATACTAAATTTTCAACACACACAACTCATCAGTACTGTTTGATGACACAACAAACAAATAAAAAATTAATTTGAGTAGTATGAAACATTCACTTTTTTTTCCCCATCAATACTGGTCAATTCCATAGTATATATATGATTCTATTCAATCCCAAATAACTAAGTATACATTAATAAAAAAATAAAAAAAATTCATGGTCTCTTGTTCCTATTCTATGCAATTACTCACAATTTGGACAATTATATATAAATGTTTTTTCCAGAAAATTAAGGCAATACTAATAGTATGTACTATGTTCCCAAGATTCTTTCTCTCTCTTTTTCAGTATTGAATTTTTTTGACCTGTTTCAAATTAGAGGATTTTCGTATAAACCCTAAAACTAAAATTTGTGGTATATAGAATACAAAAGATAAAATTATTACCAAAATCAAACTAAGGGAAAGGAGAAAAAGGTGAAATTTTTACCATTGGTTGTTGCTTGTGATAACATGATGTTCAATTTGGTATTTTGGTTTCTTGAGTTCTTGCCTTCTTGGTGAACGGCGGTGATCACTGATCACACTATCACAAAGACACAAATTCACAGAGCCTTTTGTCTCTTGAGAAAAAGAAAAGAAGAGGAAGGAAAATAGTACTTGTTTTTAATTGGCCAATTATTGACAGGCCTCCCACCCAACAAAGCGTAGTGGGCTATGGGTAGTCTCACTTGGGCCACTCGGCCCATTATAGTGAGTGGAGACATTTTGAAACTTGAAAGAAACCAAAACAAAGAAACATAAATGTATATAATTTTTATTTTTATTTTTGAAAATTGGGACCGGGCTACAGCCCGGTCTAGCCTCAATTTGCCTCTGCCAATGTTGGCATGTGAGCTGTCAACATCTTGTAAATCATGATTTTATGTGGTGAGGGTGTAATGTTGACAGCTCATATGCTAACATCATTTGAGAAGGTTTTTGGGAACAAATTTGGGAAGCCTAATATTACTCTTTATAATGAAGTCATATCATATTATCTTGTGTCAATTTAAACAAGCATGTTCAACATATAGTTTGTAAAATATTCAAATCTTTACTGTATATGTATATTTAAGTTCAAACAAATTAAATATATAGACCATTTCGTTATCAGGTGAACCAAAAATAAATATTATTTTTAATAAAAAAATATTTCGTCTTACAATGAACGAAATAATTATAGACTATTAAAATATTCCACTACAAAATTGCCACTGGCACAATAAGTGCCGTCGGAAATGTGGACTATTTGTTGTATTAATTTTTCCTCATTTCTAACGGCACAAAGACTATTTCCGATGGGTCTTGTGTCGTTGAAAATGTGGTATTACATTTTTGCTCATTTCTGACGACACTTTTTGTGCCGCCGGAAATGGGAACAACATTGATGACTTGTTTGACTATTTCTGATGGTCATTGGACCGTCAGAAATGTGGTATTACATTTAAACTCATTTTCGACGGCACTAATATGGCCATCAGAAAAGGTACCATTAACAACGGCAATTAATGCCATCAGAAATATTTTGTCACTAATAATCATTTTTTTTTAGTGTTCGCTTTGCTTTTGGAAGACGAAAAAGTTGGTAGCAAAATAATTGTTTTTGCAATTGTGTTATTTAGTAGGCTAATACTATTATTATTATTATTATTTTAATACCACATTTGGTGGTGATGACTTGAATCTAAGATATTGGTAAACTGAACGAGCACTCATACCATCACTACTCTTCGACTACTCTTAAGGCCTGTCCTGTATCGTTTTATAAGCGTGTTTTTGTTTTTGTTTTCCAAATCCGATTTCGAATACGCGTTTGTTACCGTTTTTCATTTTGTTTTCCATTTTATTTTCCAAAACAAAAACAATAACAGTGTTAAAAGTGAAAAATTTCCAAAACAACTTTTTGATGTTTTTCATTTTGTTTTTCGTTTTGTTTTTCACTTAAAATAAAAAACCCAATTTTTTTTTCTTTTTTTCTTCCTTTCACCGGTGTTCTTCTCCTTCCTCTTCTTCTCTCTTCTTCTTCTTCTTCTTCTTCTTCTTCTTCGCCGTCTGTCAGATCCAGCTTCTTCTTCCCGTTCGTCAAATCGCGCCGTCGTCCATCGCCGTCCGTCGCCGTCCGTTAGATCGCGCTGCCTCCGTCAAATCAGATCCGTCAGCTTCTTCTTCCTGTACTGGGCGTTGCCCATATCAGACCAAAAAAAATAATAATAAAATTCAACTCATTAATTTTGGGCTGTAAAATGATACCAGACGCGTTTTTCACGTTTTCATATTCGGAATCCAGCTTTCAGGATATGCTACCAAATGCGTATTTAGATTTCGAAACTGAAACCAAAAACACTGTTTTCATTTTCATTTTTATTTTCAAAAAACAAAAATAGCCTTTGAAAAACGTTACAGGATGGGCCCTTAATATCTTCCTCCATAATTTAAGATAAACTTTTAAAGCGTTCACTAATAAATAGTTTGACGCATATTGTCGACATTTATATTGTATCGAAAGGTATTCTAAGGATGACTTTTAATTACTACGTTGCAGCCACGAACATGATGCATTAACGAAAGAAATTTTGTATAATAAGGTATTCTAAGACTGACATTTTGTTTTAGAAAGTCATTTTTCTTGTAGCTAGTGTGATTGATAAGACTCTTCCTGATTGTATTTAATAGGCCTTGTCTTTAGCCCAAATTAATTTGGGCCTGATCACTTATCAGTCTTTCGGCCCAAAATTTTGTATACCAACCCTGCTTGGTTTTTAAACTTTCTGACTTGACCCATCCTGCTAGGTAGACCATAGTGCGAGACCATTTGATACACACATCATGGCTTTCTTACCTATGCGCACTAATACAAGAAAAACATAGTATATCCAAATCACACACATATTATCGGTGGTTGCACATTGATATATAAAAAGAAAACATAGGATATCCAAATCTAAACATTGATTTCATCCAATTGTTAGAGCATCTCAAATGCAAATATGCATTTTTAAGTTTCTAAAAAGTGCCACATCATCATTTCTATTCATTATGGACCAACTTTTGAAAAAGATTAGAGTAATGCAAATTCACATCTCCAATGCAATTATCTAAAGTCAAATATGTATCTATTTTATGACAAATCATAATAAAACAATTATTCCACTCTCTCTCCTATTTTATTTTACAATTAAATGAGCTTTAGAGCTTATTTGGTTGGGCTTTTGAAAAACCTCTATTGGTAAAAGATTTACTTGTAGTAGATCTATTAGAAATAGAGTTTTTGAAAAAAAAAAAATCATAGATGTTTGGTTGTTAAACTTTTTTTTTTTTTTTTTTTTTTTTTTTTTTTTTTTTTTTTTTTATAAAAAAAAGTTTATTTGGAGAAGCACCTCATCATGAGCTTTTGCCCAGTAGAGATTTAAATTCTACTAGCCTTTACTCAATTTAAAATAGACAATCTCAGAAGCCCAACCAAACTCTAAAAAACTCAAATAGACGTTGGTAGACATTTTGAGCCAGTAGAAAGCCCAACCAAACAAACAAACACTTAATCTTATTAGTGGAAATAGTTAGAAATCATAGTCAGCATTTCTAGGAGAGTTTCTAGAATAAGAAACCCAACTCCATATTCTCTAACTTTTTTTTTTACCACATCATCTCCATATTGAAGTTAGATAATTGCATTGAAGAGAGTTTTTCTAACTTTTTAACTATCTATCCTATGTGGTACTCAATTTTCTCCAAATGCATATTTGCATTGGAGATGCTTTTAGATT